>ML366787.1:112515-125720 GCA_005239505.1 Nicotiana paniculata
CGAGCCTAACCTCGGCGAAGTAGTGACGAGGCTAGGACAGGACACCACATAAAACCTGGACATGTATAAACATACTAGCAGCAACAATAGCAATTAAAGAGTTAACATTATATCCAATAATGGGAAGGGATCATGCTATGAGGAATTTAACATAAGGAGTGAGAAAAACAACAAGACAGCAATAAACAGTAATCAACAATAATTTAAAGCAATAAGAATAGAAAAGGAACTCGCACGGCCCCACCCTTCGTGCTTTTACTCTCATCCTCCCTATATCATAAATAAGCATACACGACATCACCCTTCGTGCTTTTACTCTCAAAATATATTTCATTCAGGCACGACATCATCCTTCGTGCTTTTACTCTCACAATGTATTTCATTCAGGCACGGCATTGCCATTTGTGCTTTACACTCTTCCTCATAATAGAATATATTTGGATCATGCACGACATCACCCTTCGTGCTTTACACTCCTCCTTACCAATCACAGAATCATTAACAACATACAAAGAGGGATTTCACAGGAAATCGATATTTCATCATAGTTTCTATTGTCATTTATCATTTCAATCTCAATTCAATATTCACAAGGGATTTCACAAGAAATCAGTGTTCCAACATAGTTTCTAGCATCATTTGTTATTTATATCTCAACTCAATGTTCACAATATTATCCATCATGGTGGAACCGGATACCAAACTTCCAACATTTCAACAACACTAATAATCACAAGTAATAGGCTTTACAACTACCAACATAACAAGAATTTACTTTCACTCGCATGTTATGACCTGACCACAGTGTATAGGTACTCATCACATCACCTATACATTGGATTTAGAAACAAAACAGGTAACAAGTAGTCCCACAATACATATTCCCTCAAGCTAAGGTTAGACACAACACTTACCTCAAATTCACAAGCCACTCACTGCTCAAGCACTGCTTTTCCTTTAGAATTGGGCTTCAACTCACTCGAATCTAATCACAATTGGTTTCAATATCATTAATTATTTCTAGAGGTATTAACTTTAGTGAAAAACTATGGTTTTCTTTTTGTTTTCTTATCAAAATATGAAAATTGACCCCGGGCCTGCTTGGTCTAAACTCGAGGTTCGGACCAAAATCTATTTACCCATTCTCCCCCGAGCCCGGATATACAATTGGTTTTTGAATCCGACCTCAATTCGATGTCTAAATTCCCAATTTTTGAAATGGCTAAGTTCTACCAAAAACCCTAATTTTTACCCTAAAAACTCTAGATTTTTGGTTGAAATCTTGTTAAAGATTGTTAAGGATTTAAAGGAATAGTTAGAGATCACTTACCAATAATTTGGAGAATTTTGCGTCTTTAAAAAATCGTTTATGGAGGTTTAGGGTTGGAGAGAATTGAAAAATAGGTGAAAATCCCGTCTAAAATATGTTTTAACAAGTTGCGGATCTCGCATTTGCGATCAGGGGTTTGCAACCATCACAACATGCGATGAAATTTTTGCATTTGCAACTTCCAAGGGATTTCACATTTGCGACCAGAATCTCGCATTTGCGAGATCAGAGGCTGGTCCAGGACTTCGCATTTGCGAAGCATGATCTCGGAATTGCGAGATCAGAGGCCTGCCAACAATCAGATATCAGCTGAGTGAAATTTTTCTAAGTCTAAACACTCTGTAGCCTACCCGAAACTCACCCGAGCCCTCGGTGCCGCAAACCAAACATGCACGCAAGTCCATCATACAGACTTACTCATGCGATCAAATCTCGCTTGATATCTATCATGCTCTATCTCGATCGCGACTGGTCTCGGTCTTGATCGGTCACAGATTCATGAGCTTAGCAATCTATCTTTGTGTCATAGTTTGATACAACGTGAGGTCGAACCTTGGCCTTCCATCCTGATCTCGATTAACCATACAAAATTAGGCAAGCTCGATTTTGACCGTATACATATAGCCCCCTCGATTTTTGGAGAATAATGACAAGAAACTAATTGAGACCTTGAGCTTCACCTCGGTTCATCATGACTTAAGCAACAGAGATGACCTAAACGTCTCGTCGGTACAGTTCTCTAGGCATTTAATGCGCGTCATTTGACGGTCGACCACTACCAGCTTTGAACCGTCGTTGTGAAACCAATAAACAGCCTCCTTCTTCACTCTTTCAAACTTTACTTTCAATCTTCTGCATTATAATCTTCATAGTTCTTTGCCTTCTTCAAAGCTTCCTATCTTCAGGTCTTTGAGTTTCTTCGCTTGGTCTTCCTGATAACTAGGGATTTTAGCCTGCTATTTGCTCTCTTTTGCTGAGGTTTTGGGTCAAAATGTGTTAAGGTATTCCCAAAAACTAACTTAAGGTACTTACTTGCAGATCTTGGTCAAAATGAGGCAAGGAAGCCAAAATACACTCATAAAGGAGTCAAACTTGCACAAGCACAAAGAATGGAACTCGAGCGCGGACAACAATGACATTACCCGGCCGCGTAAGCACCTCCGCTAAGGCGACCACAAATACACGGTCCGTGAGAGTGAAGTTCAGAGAGATTGATTTTGGCTCAAAGTAGACCGCTCACCATGCTACAAAAGCGCGTCCATGAAACCAATGGCACGACCGCGAGGGAAACTATGCTGACAGTGAGGAACGAGGTTCAGAGACCTTGCAATCTTGGTTCAAACAAAGAACGCGGCCCACGTTGAAATTACGCGGCCGTGAAGGTACCTGACGCGAAAGCGGTTGAAATTTCGCTGGGAGCGAGATAGGAGGATCAGAGAGTTTGCAAGTCAGGCCCAACTGAGGAACGCGGTTCGTGAACAAAATACGCGACCACGAATGAAGATCACGCAGACGCGGTAGTCTTTACGCTGTCCACGAAACCTAGCCCAGTCCAAGTCCAAATTTGAAGAAACACGGTCCGCGCTCGTTTTTGCGCGGCCGCAAAAGTCTAAACGCTGAGGTGCCCTTTTTTACGCGGTCAGCGGAACCTCTGTAGGGGCATTTTTGTCCATTAATTTCTGCTGTGTATAAATAAATCTTTTTCACATTTTTAGGTTAAGCTTTGTATTATGGATCTCGTGAACAGCCGTATTTTACCACTTTGAGTAGTTTTAGAGTAGATTTAGCTTACATATTTAGATTTTATTCTTGTAGTTGAGTTTTATGATTTATATTACATCTCCATCTTTGATTTCTACCAAAATTATCAGCAGCTAGATAAGGGAAGACTCCAGGAATCTGCTGACGCCAGCAGATCTACCTCGTGTCTCTGTGCGTATAGAATCTGCAACTACTTTCACCTAGCTTTGACCGGTACCTAGATCTGAACAAGAAGTGCAAAGTGTAGTATCAGTACAACCAACCCCATGTACTGAGTAAGTTCCGAGTCTAACCTCGGCAAAGTAGTGATGAGGCTAGGACATGACACCACATAAAACCTGGACATGTATAAACATACTAGCAGCAACAATAGCAATTAAAGAGTTAACATTATATCCAATAATGGGAAGGATCATGCTATGGGGAATTTAACATAAGGAATGAGAAAAACAAAAAGACAACAATAAACAGTAATCAACAATAATTTAAAGCAATAAGAATAGAAAAGGAACTCGCACGACACCACCCTTCGTGCTTTTACTCTCATCCTCCCCATATCATAAATAACCATACACGGCATCACCCTTCGTGCTTTTACTCTCACAATGTATTTCATTCAGGCACGACATCACCTTTCGTGCTTTACACTCTTCCTTGCAATAGAATATATTTAGATCATGCATGGCATCACCCTTCGTGATTTACACTCCTCCTTACCAATCACAGAATCATTAACAACATACAAAGAGGGATTTCACAGGAAATCGATATTTCATCATAGTTTCTATTGTCATTTATCATTTCAATCTCAATTCAATATTCACAAGGGATTTCACAAGAAATCAGTGTTCCAACATAGTTTCTAGCATCATTTGTTATTTATATCTCAACTCAATGTTCACAATATTATCCATCATGGTGGAACCGGATACCAAACTTCCAACATTTCAACAACACTAATAATCACAAGTAATAGGCTTTACAACTACCAACATAACAAGAATTTACTTTCACTCGCATGTTATGACCTGACCACAGCGTATAGGTACTCATCACATCACCTATACATTGGATTTAGAAACAAAACAGGTAACAAGTAGTCCCACAATACCTATTCCCTCAAGCTAAGGTTAGACACAACACTTACCTCAAATTCACAAGCCACTCACTGCTCAAACACTGCTTTTCCTTTAGAATTGGGCTTCAACTCACTCGAATCTAATCACAATTAGGTTCAATATCATTAATTATTGCTAGAGGTATTAACTTAAATGAAAAACTATGGTTTTCTTATGTTTTCTTATCAAAATATGAAAATCGACCCCGGGCGCGCTTGGTCTAAACTCGAGGTTCAGACCAAAATCCGTTCACCCATTCTCCCCCGAGCCCGGATTTACAATTGATTTTGGAATCCAACCTCAATTCGAGGTCTAAATTCCCAATTTTTTAAAATTCGTAAGTTCTACCCAAACCCCCCATTTTTTCCCACGAATACTCTAGATCTTTGGTTGAAATCTTGTTAAAAGTTGTTAAGGATTGAAAGGAATTAGTTAGAGATCACTAACCAATGATTTGGAGAAGTTTGGGTCTTTGGAAAATCGCTATGGAGGTTTAGAGTTGGAGAGAATTGAAAAAGAGGTGAAAATCCCGTCTAAAATCTGTTTTAACAGGTTGCGGATCTAGCATTTGCGATCAGGGGTTCGCAATTGTGAACCCTTTTAATTCTAGCAACCATCGCAAATGCGATGAAACTGTCGCATTTGTGACTTTCGAGGGATTCCTTATTTGCGATAATAATCTAGCATTTGCGAGATTAGAGGCTGGACCAGGACTTCCCATTTGCGTAGCCTGATCTCATAATTGCGAGATCAGAGGACTGCCAACACCAGATATCAGCTGTGTGAAATTTTTCTAAGTCTAAACACACTGTAGCCTACCTGAAACTCACCCGAGCCCTCGGGGCTCCCAACCAAACATGCACGCAAGTCTAAAAACATAATAGGGACTTGCTCGTGCGATCTAATCATCAAAATAACATCAAAAACTACAAATTTAACCTCAAAACTCAATATTTCCTCAAGAACACTCAAATTTCTAACTTTTCAACCGGACATCCAAATCACGTCAATTCAACTTCGATTCTCATCAAACTTCACAGATAAGACTTAAATATCACAACAAACTTTTTTAGGTCTCCGGAACCAAAATACGGGCCCGATACCAGCGATTTCAAATATTATTTCATTTCCTTATTTCCTGTAAAAACCAGCACAAATATTTTCTTCAAAATTTGTTTTCTAAGGCTAGAGACCTCGGAATTCAATTTCGGGCATACACCCATGTGATGACCCAAGGGGTCATTTTATGAATTTAGACTCCGTTGTAGGATTATTAGCCACAAAAAGATTAATTTTAAATACCTCAATTTGCGTGCACAGTTCGGGCGTGAAACCGGAAAGCTTTTATGTGAAAATATGAGAAATAGTGATTTCTAGAGTTAAAATTTGATTATAGTTGACTTTGTTCAACATTTTGAGTAAACGAACCCGGATTTGTGTTCCGACAATCCCAAGAGGTCCGCAGTAAAATATGGGACTTGGGCGTATGCCCAGAAATGAATTCCGAGGTCCCAAGCCTTAGAAATTAATTTTTGAAAGAAATTATTTTGCTGAAATATTAATGAAATAAAGAAAAGAATTAATGTTTGAAATCATCGGTATCGGGCCCGTATTTTGGTTCCGGAGCCCCGTACAGATTTGTTATAGTATTTAAATATTAACTGTGGAATTTGGTGAAAACGGAGGTTATTTGACGTGATTTAGACGTCCGGTTGAGAAATAATGAACTTTGAGTGTTCTTGAGAAAAATGATGAGTTTTGAGGTTTACTTCATAGTTTTACATGTTATTTTCATGATTTGATCACACGAGCAAGTCTGTATGATATTTTTAGACTTGCGTGCATGTTTGGTTTAGAGCCCCGAGGGCTCGGGTGAGTTCGGATAGGCCACATAATGTTTTACACTTATGAAAATTTGTTGTTTTGCTGGTTCTGGTGCGCAGGGAATTAGTGCTATGCGATCGCATAGTGCAAGTTTCAGGGGGCCAACAGTTGTGCTATGCGAACGCATAGATTCCCTCGCGAACGCATAGTGTAAATCATTGGGGCCGTTATTTTATTTTATGCGAACGCACCCCTACCCCCGTGAACGCACAGTGTAATTTGGACCTGGGGAAGGGGGGAGCCCACTCTGCTATGCGAACGCATAACTACCCATGCGAACACACTGGGTTAATTGGGCCTGGGGTGAGGGGAGCCCAAGTACCCTATGCGAACGCGGACTGGCCCATGCAAACACATAGAAGGTCTGCCCAACTATAGAAATTCAGTCTTAAATACGGACATAACCCTTTTTCTTCATAATTTTCGAACTAAACAGCCCTAAGGACGATTTTCTTCATCAAAGTTCATCCCCAATTTGTTGGTAATCAATTCTAAACTTTGCTCTTTCAATTACCCAATGTTCTTCATCACATTTAAATAAAAAATTAAGAATTTTTACGGTAAAAATTGAGGGTTTGGGTAGAATTAGGAAATTTTGTAAAAATCAAATCTTTACCTCGAATTGAGGTCGTATTTTGAAACTAATTGTATATTCGGGCTCGTGGGTGAATGGGTAAACGTAATTTGGTCCGAACCCCGAGTTTGGACCAAGCGGTCCCGGGGTCGGGTTTTAACTTTTTTTTAGAAAACTTAGAAAAAATTATAGTTTTCAGTAAAATTAGTTCCTTTAGCATTAATTAATGATATTAAGTTAATTATGGTTAGATTCGAGTGTATTGGAGGTGAATACAAGAGGAAAAGCTATAATTGAACAGTGAGTGGCCTGCGAAATTGAGGTAAGTGCTTGGTTTAACCTTGACTTGAGGAAATAGGAATCCCCAACTTAATTGTTATGTGAAAATGCATGTGTGTGGTGTATAGGTGAGGTGACGAGTATCTATGCACCACCAAATGGGTCCACTTACATGATCTTTTCCCCGTTTCCAATCTAATTGCTTCATGTTTTTAATTATTTCATGTTCATTGTTGTCTTTTATAATTACTTGGCTTGTTATTTTGTTGTAAGCTTTGTTGCAATCATGTTTGGGAAAGTATTAGTTATTTTCCTTGGTTTCATTGTGGTACATAAAGACCGATATATATATATATATATTATTTATGAAGTTTGTGAGAACTACCGTTTATTGTTTATGACTGTTCAGAGAAAAGTATTGTGAAAGGCTTGGCCTGGATTGTGAAAGTTTTGATATAAGTAAATATATACGACCGTGATAAGGGTGGACAGGGGAAATAAATAAATACGACTGTGATAAGGGTGGACAGGGGAAATAAATAAATACGACTGTGATAAGGGTGGACAGGGGAAATATATATATATGACTGTGATAAGGGTGGACATGGGAAATATACACATATGACTGTGATAAGGGTGGACAAGGGAAATATATACATATGACTGTGATAAGGGTGGACAGGGGAAATATACACATATGACTGTGATAAGGGTGGACAAGGGAAATATATACATATGACTGTGATAAGGGTGGACAGGGGAAATATATATATATATATATATATGACTGTGATAAGGGTGGACAGGGGAAATATACACATATGACTGTGATAAGGGTGGACAAGGGAAATATATACATATGACTGTGATAAGGGTGGACAGGGGAAATATATATATATATATATATATGACTGTGATAAGGGTGGACAGGGGAAATATACACATATGACTGTGATAAGGGTGGACAAGGGAAATATATACATATGACTGTGATAAGGGTGGACAGAGGAAATATATATGACTGTGATAAGGGTGGACAGGGAGAATATAAATGCATGATAGTGATAAGGGAGAATAATTATCCTTTACTGATTTTATTAAAAAAAATTGGAAACTTATTATTTTATCCTATTGTTTTTCCATATCCTGCACATTTGGTTATTTTTAAATTAAAGTTTGGAAATTTGGAAACTTGCGGGAAATTTTGGTGACAGTTGAGGCCTGGAATAGGCGACCGAGTTATTTTATTTGTAGTTTCAGTTTATATTTTCTTGTTTGTGTAGAATTATTTTATTGCGTTATTATATATATGTATTGTCACAGGTTAAGTTATAATTACCCCGCCTTAACCTCGTCACTACTTCGTCGAGGTTAGGCTCGGCACTTACTCAGTACATGGGTCGGTTGTACTGATACTACACTCTGCACTTTTTTGTGCAGACCCAGGTACCGGCCATCAGTAGAGATTTTAGTGGCAACTATCTATTATCCGGAGACACGAGGTATATCTGTCGGCGTTCGCAGATCCCGAGAGTCTTCTCTTAGTTCGTAGTGACTGTTTTATAATTTTCCTAAAACAGTTATATTATTTCTTTCAGCCCATTAATTGTAGTATTCTTTAGTAGTTCGTGAATTGTGACACCAGAGCCTGGGTAGTTTTGGAGTTATTTATATAGTTAGTTCGTGGCTCGGTTTATTTATTTGTTTATTATTTTATATTTGGAGTTATTCTTATTAGATTTAAGTTTACTTTAAATTTAATTTATTATGTTTAAATGGATAATCAAAGGAAACTAGATAATCGAACTCTAACATTGGCTTGCCAAGCAAGTGTGGTGTTAGGCGCCATCACGATCCCTAAGGTTGGGAATTTGGGTCGTGACAAGTCGGTATCAGAGCACTAGGTTGCTTAGATCTTACAATTCACAAATGAGCTTAGTAGAGTCTGAAGGATCGGTACGTAGACGTCTGTACTTATCTCTCAGAGGCTATTGAGTTAGGAAACAACTCTATTTTATTTCTATTCTATCGTGCGATTCTTGCCATTCAATTACTGATTGGATTCTTCTATTCTCACGCAGATGGCGAGAACACGTGCTTCCTCTTCCGCTGACCAACATTCCGGTCCTCCAGCAGCAGCATCTCCTACTAGGGGCAGAGGCCGAGGCAGGGGCAAGACTCAGCCCATTGCTCAGGCAGCAGCCCCAGCTGTGGAACCTCAGATCGAGATTAATGAGGGGGTCCCAGCTCAGACCGCTCCAGCGGGACCAGCTCAGGTCCCCGGGGGGTTTATTGCTACCCCGGTTCTTCAGGATGCTTTGGTCCATTTAGTGGGCCTTATGGAGAGTGTGGCGTAGACTGGCACATTCCCTGTTGCCGCAGCCGTATCTCAGGCTGGAGGAGGGGTCCAGACTCCTGCTACCCACGCTCCGATTCAGACTACTCCTCAGGTTCAGACCCCAGTAGCCAATCCAGTTGGGGTAATTCAACCAGTTGCAGCAGTGCCGCCCGTTAATGGAGCAGCTTCAGAGGACCCTTAGGAATATCTGGATAGTTTTCATGAGGTGTTGCGTAATATGGGAATTTTGGAGACCAATAGGGTCGATTTTACTGCTTTTCATATGACTAGTTCCGCCAAGAAATGGTGGAGGGGTTATCTGTTGACTAGACCAGCTGGGTCGCCTGCCTTGACTTGGGATACGTTTTCTCATCTCTTTATGGAGAAGTTTTTGCCTGTTACTACTCGAGAGGAGAAGCGTCGTCAGTTTGAGCGACTATAACAGGGCAGTATGACTGTGACCCAGTATGAGACTCGTTTCGTGGATTTGGCTAGACATGTTATTCTCTTGTTGCCCACACACACAGAGAGAGAGGGTCAGACGGTTTATTGAGGGACTTACTCAGCCCATCAGGTTGTAGATGGCCAACGAGACAGGGACCGAGATTTGGTTGCAGGATGCAGCTAATGTGGCTAAGAGGGTTGAGTCGGTTCTCGGGATAGGAGGTCAGGGGTCTGACAAGAGACCTTGCCATTCCGGTGGTTTTAGTGGTGCCTCATCTGGAGGCGGAACTTCATTTAGCAGCAGCCATTCTTCCGATCCATTTCATTCAGAACTGCAAGCTTCACATGGTACTTCGGGTGGTCGTGGTTCTTATTTGCCTTCTCTTGCTCAACCAGTCTACAGTGCTCCTATTAGAGCACCTCCTTTGCAGAGTTTTCATCGTGGCCAGCCGGTTCGTTCGGGTCAGCATACTTATTAGGAGGGATGTTTCGAGTGTGGTGAATTTGGGCATGTCCGGAGGACTTGTTCGAAATATGCAAGTAATCAGTTTCAGCCTCAGGGTTCTCGTACCATAGTTCCGGCACCAGCTCCAGTACCACCTGCCCAGCCAGCAAGGTGTAGGGGTCAGGTAGTTAGAGGTAGAGGTCAGGATGTTAGAGGTGGAGATCAGCCGCTAGAGGTGGAGGTCCTCCTAGAGGTGTGGTTCAGGGTGGTGGGGCCCAACCCCGACTATATGCATTTCCAGCCAGGCCTGAGGCGGAGTCCTCCGACACTATTGAGGCAACTACTTGGGAATCTGAGTTGGACATGCAGAGTAGATATCCACACTTGTTTGCAAATCCAGTTAATCTTCTATGTCCGTTCGAGGACGAGTGTTTGTTTTAGAGGTGGAGATTGTGATGACCCAAGGGGTCATTTTATGAATTTAGACTCCGTTCTAGGCTTATTAGCCATAAAAATATTAATTTTAAATACCTCAATTTGCGTTTGCAGTCTGGGCGTGAAACCGGAAAGCTTTTATGTGAAAATATGAGAAATAGTGATTCCTAGAGTTAAAGTTGACTTTGGTCAACATTTTGAGTAAACGGACCCGGATCTGTATTTCGACGATCCCCGAAGGTCCGCAGGAAAATATGGGACTTGGACGTATGCCTGGAAATGAATTCCGAGGTCCCAAGCCTTATAACTCAAATTTTGAAAGAAATTGCTTTCTTGAAATATTAATGAAATAAAGAAAAGAATTAATGTTTGAAACCATTGGTATCTGGTCCATGTTGATACCCAATTGTTTCTCAAATTATTTTTAATCTGCATATACACCTTCAAAAATAGGTTTTCATAGCAATTGGTATTTTTCTATAATTTCCCAGCTTTAAGATCTTCCGATCTTCCTAGATCTGTGATAGATCTATGTTTATTCTAAGGTTTTCACCTGTTTTCTATTTAAAACCTCTTTGTTTTTCAAATGATTATTCACTTTTAAAGAACTAGGGTTTCTTAACTCCTTTCGAAAACACTTTATCTTCTGATTTTTAAGTACTAATATATGATTCCCAGTATGATTTTAAACGCTTTGCTTGAGTCTCCTCTTTTATCTTAATTATTCTGGTGAAACCCCAATTTTAGGGTTTGAGTTCATCTTGTTTGGTATGTTTGCTAATCTGCATGATCTTCTGGATTTTCTATGTAATTTTGTTGTTAAGGTTTTCAATCTCCTACTGTTTCTATGATGTCTTACTTAGGGTTTCTCTGGTTTTCATGCTATTTGTTGCTTAGTAAGTCTGATTATTCGAGCGATTGTTTACCTAATACTTTATTGATTTTGTGCATCTCTTCATAAAGCTGTGACATTTTCTTTGAATATATGATTTTGTGTATGTCCCTTGTAATTCTGTACCGATTTCGAATTGTTTCCTTATTTGTGTGGTACCTTCCTCAATTAGTACTAACTCCTCGTGATTTTAGTCCCATCCGTGATTCTTTGACTAATTGCCAGAACTAATTTATATTTTTACCATATAAACACACTCAGTGTATATTTTCCTTACTTGAAATATCCTGTACTTGGTCTTTACTACATGCCACATGCTTTTACTACTCTTATTATGGTAAAATCAGTTTATAATTTATGCCTTCCCCTTATTTAACTCTGATTGTCCCATTTGAAATTGACTCCCTAATTAAAGGGAATCCAGGTCTCTAATTGATACTTATTGAGTATTATTTCCCTAATTATGCGAAACCAAGTACTTGTTACCATACTCTCTGCCTATTTTCAAAACTATATATACCTCTGCTCTTTCATTAGAAAGATACGAACATACGCACTGTTCAACTCTCTCTCTCTTACACACATACATACTCTCTACTGTTCTTCTCTGGATTACTTGCTACTATTACTAGTCGGCTGCAAGCCAAGACTGATTATTCTATTTTCCTATTCTTCATTCTGCTCTTGCTATCTTCCAACTGGTATGTCTTCAATTTATGTTTAAAACTTCAAAACAATATGTTTCTTTGGGAATTTCGATTCATCTTCTTTTCAATTTGCCTCTACTTATGGTTTAGTTGTTCTACTTGCAATTAGTCTGTATACAATGCTCAACATGTTATTACCCCCCCCCCCTCCCGCATGTTTCAACATGATTCAGCTTCACTTATGTCTTCTTCAATTCCTAGTATACTACAACATGCACCACATGTTACTTAGTCTCCATGCTATACCCTGAACCTCTTCTTAAACCTATGTGCAGCTATGTTTATCATGTGTTGTCTTCTTTGACACTCCCTCAATCTGTTTCTATTAAGGTCTTGGCATGAAGTCTCTGTGACAAAATATGTTTGTGACTGTTTAGGTGTTTGTACAGGTTTGTGATACTTTAGTACTTCTCTAATGTTGACTTGTATACAAACCTGTTTCTATTTACAACCTATGTGTCCCCAATCCTTGCCTCATTATTTGTGGTTGTCTCCTCTATGTTCTGTGTACTGTTTGGTGCTGGTTATCCCCTGTTCTTTTCAAAACTATTTTCCTAAGCCACTCACTTACTGATATGTAAACCTATTTAAAATAAAATGTTTTCAGAAATGCTTTTTTAACTCAATTATTTTTAAATCACATCCTGCACTTCACTTTATTCTTAGGCCCTTAGGTTCTGTACCTCAGTTTGAGAACGGCTTTGGGACCCTTGAGCTCCCTCTAAACTTTGACACACTGAGGCTCGCACTTCCACACTGCACGTGTTCAAATTCTTGGTTACTAAGTCTAGGTGTAAGCACTACCCGGGATCCTTGAGATCCTTAGGGAACTTTGATGCACCTAAACTCTGATTTATCTATAGAGCTGAGGCATATGAGGCCATTGGAGGTTTTGGAAAATCTAGGCCTAATTAAAGGCTCCCTATAGAGTAGCTTTGTCGGTTGATTTCCCAATGCACACGCAAGTGTACGTGGTCAACAAGTAATATAGGATTTTA
>ML366788.1:0-11609 GCA_005239505.1 Nicotiana paniculata
CCCCCTCCCCCCCTCGGATTTTATTTTATATATATTTTCAATTTTACTTTTTTTATCTTTCGGTTTAAAGGTTCGAAATTTTACAAGTTCCAAAGTTATGAGTTCGGAGGTTTATGTGTTTCAAAATTTACGGGTTTAGAAATTATAAAGTTTATGGGTTCAAAAGTTCGCGGTTTCGAAAGTTTAGCGGTTCGGAAGTTTATGAGTTCGGAAAGTTGTTGGTTCGAAAGTTTATGGCTTCATGTTTATTGTACCTAAATTATTTATGAATACTCTTGAAAAAATATTTTCCTTAATTTGCGTACAAAACACCGAAAAATGAATAAGATTACTACGTATTTGCCAAGAAAATATTTTCTATTATACCAAACACACCCCAAGTCAAGTGGCATCCTAGAAAAAAGTCACATGGCATAAGTAGTTAATAATTAGTTGTCGGTTATTATTTTTGAATTTAAATATTTATAAAACAATAAAATAAAATATTTTATAATAAAAAATAATAATTAAAAAAATCTTTATCTATACATAATAAAATGAGAGAAAAAAGCACATTATTAAGACATGTGTCATAACCACAAAAATCCAAGTGGCATTATTAAGAAAAAATAAACTAACTTTTTAATTAAAAAATCCTTCTTAAATTTTGAATTAATTGCTTACTCTATTTGTAACGACCCGACCGGTCGTTTTGCGTTATCGGACCCCGTTCCCCTAAATGAAACTTCCCATAGCGGCTTATTCTAATTTATGACTTGAGGGGACTGGTGGTTCGGGATTCGGAAGTGTTTAGAGTGCTATAGGAACACTTGGTTCCTTAAGGTTGGCCTTTAAGGCCAAGTTTGACTTCGATCAACATCTTTTTAGTAAACGACCTCGGAATCGAGTTTTGACGATTCCGGTAGCTTTGTATGATGATTTCGAAATTGGGCGCATGTTCGGAATGGGTTTTGGATGATCCGGGAGCGTTTCGACGCCCAATATTGAAATAAGAGTTCCTTAGGTTCCTATTGTGGTTTGGGACGTGTTTTTGAGTTATCGAGGCCCGGACGGATCTATGAGACATGGAATAGTTCTATTATGTCATTTATGACTTGCCTGCAAAATTTGGTGTCATTCCGAGTAGTATAGGTCGGTTCGACGCGTTGTTAGCGAAGTCAAGAAAACTTAAAGTTCCTAAGTTTGGTTCTAGGGGTTTTGAGGTGTGATTTTGAGTTTTAGCGTTGTTTTGGGGTTCCGAAGGCTTGAGCGAGTCTGTATTATGATTTGGGACTTGTTGGTATATTCGGATGGGGGCTCGGGGCAGGTGCCTCCCGGACACCACACGAGGCCAAAAACCAGCTGGAATAACTGCTGGTGCACCTGTTCTGGTGTGACCGCAGGTGCTGTTGCCCAGTCGCAGGTGCGACCCCCAGCAGGCAGCCCATTTCTTGCAGGTGCGGACAAAGTTCCGCAGGAGCGGAGCCGCGGTGCGGTCTCCTCTCTGCAAGTGCGGGCCCATGCTTCCTCGTCCATTTCCGCAGGTGCGAGCCTTTGCTCGCAGGTGCGAAACCGCATGTGTGGTCCTTGAGCCGCAGATGCGGAAACCACTGTCAGGCAGTGTGTTTCTTAAATACGGGATTCTTCATTTTTCTTCATTTTCTTCCTCAATTAGAACACTTGAGAGCTTGGAAAAAGGGCTCCATGACCCAACCACTGGAGGTAAGTATATTATATCCTAAAGTTAGTTAATGCATGCATTCTTAATAGAATTTAACTACTTAATTAGTAAAAATTTAGGAATTTGGGTAGTAACCTAGGGCCTTCGAGAATTTAGAAAAATTACCCGTGAATTGGCTATGAAATCATACAAAAATCGTATATTAATGATCCTTAGGCTATGGGTGAGTGTTTTCTTCGAAAATTTTTGGAATCCGAGCATGCGGGCCCGGAGTTGGATTTTAGGATTTCTTCAAGAGTGATGAATTTAACTTAGTAGTAGGAAGATTTCCATACTTTGAGAATAAATTGATGAATTTGTATAACATTTGGCTAGTTTCAAGTCATCGGGTGTAGAGTTCGAAGTTTCAGACGCGTTCTTGGTCCGGGGAGTAGATTCGACACGAGGTGAGTCTCCTTTCTAACCTTGTAAAAGGGAACTGTCCCCCTAGGTGCTTTTAAATGACTATGTGCTAATGCTTGTGGGGGCTACGCAAAGTGATGAGAGTCCGTACGTAGCGACTATTATTGTTATGTCCGGGTAGTTAGGCCTACACCATGCCTTATGTTTTACTTGAATTGAACTATATGCTAGTGAATTAATGTTACTTGCGGCTTGTTTGCTGAAGATCATGGAATTTAAGAGAATTTTAAGGAATTGATCACGAAGAGTAATTTATAAAGAATAAATATGTTGATTGTGTGTGCATGTGATCGCTTCACAATTTACATTCCACGACCGGAGTGTTATTTCCCACACTCTCATGGGAGCGGGCCATACGCCACGGCGAGATTGAAAGATATATATTATGGTTCGGGTCGTTCGACCCTCGGCAGTGCACATATATGATCATTATGATGGTTCAGGCCGGTTGTCCTTATCCTGTATGCGCATGTTAAATTGTTAATGATTCCTTTTTTATCGATTTTGAGTGGTCGATATATGTTAAAGGAAGGAAAAGAATAATGAAGTAGAAATTGTACATTTAATTCCAGTATTTATTTGAATTGTTGTCGATTTTAATGTTTACCGCTTTTATCATCCTTGTATGTCTGTTACTAATATTATATCTTATTAATCATTCTGTTGGACCTTAGTGAGTGTCAAGTCGACCTCTCGTCACTACTTCTTCGAGGTTAGGCGGATACTCACTGGGTACATATTTGTTTATGTACTCATGCTACGCTTTTGTACTTAATTGTATAGGTTCTGAGGCTGGTGCATCTGGTTATCAGACCGGAGCTCGATTCTGATCATAGTTGGACCTGACTTCACGGTGAGCTGCTTCTCCGGACGATCCTCGGCAGCACCATGCGGTTTTCTTTTTCTTATTTCTGGTCTATTCCTTTCAGACAGTGGGACTGTATATTGTATCTTTTGTACATTCTGTTAGTATGCCCGTAGGACTTGTGACACTAGTTCCTGGCACACACGTAGTGGTTATTTTAGTTTTTGGGTCTATATATATATATATATATTGTCTCACTCCTCTTTACGACTGCTTTTGGTTAAAAATGGCTTACTGTCTTTCAATTAATGCTTTTAATTTTAAAATTTTGCACGTAATGGGATGTTTAATCAAGTATGGGAAAAATCCTTAGCAATTTAAGTGTGGGCTTGCCTAATCCCGGTGTTGGGCGCCATCACGACATGAGTTTGTATTTTGGGTCGTGACAACATGGTATCAGAGCACTAGGTTCACGTAGGTCTCACAAGTCACGGGAAAACCTAGTAGAGTCTTGCGGGTCGGTATGGAGACGTCTGTACTTATCTTCGGGAGGCTATAGGGTGTTAGGAAAACCGCTCCTTATTTTTATTCTATCGTGCAGTCAATGGTTTACTAAATCTCATTCTTCTATTCTCTCACAGATGGTGAGGATGCGTGCATCCGATGTTCCAGACCCGGGAGGGGCCGCTACTCCCGTTGTTCGAGGTCGTGGCAGAGGCCGGGGGAGGGCACCGGCCCGAGGTAGGGGTCGAGGGCGTCCTCGAGCTATTCCAGTCATACCACCACCAGAGGAACCTACTATAGAGGAGCAGGGTGAGGTGCCCCCTGCAGGTCCTGCTCCAGTGGACTTTATGACGGCGCCAGGATTCTAGGAGATCATGGGCCGTATGATGCGGTTTATGGACACCATGTCCCAAGCCGGTTTATTTCCAGCAGATCCTGCCACATCTCAGGCGGTAGGGGGCCCCAGACTCCTACCGCCCAGGCTGCTGGTCAGGCAGCAGCATTACATCATACCCCGGGTACACTGTCGGTGGGTGGGGTCCAGCCTGTAGCGGCAACACCTGAGCCCAGGCCAGCTGCGGACGGCGATCCACAGAAGTTATTGGATAGATGGACTCGGTCACCCTACAGTCTTCGGGGTGAGCGGGGCGAGGATGCCCATGATTTTGTTGACAGGTGCAGGGATAGGCTGCACAATATGAGGATATTAGAGTCCTATGGAGTGGACTTCACTACCTTCCAGCTAGAGGCAAGAGCTCGCAGATGGTGGCAGTCCTATATTCTCAGCAGGCCTACAGATTCTCCTCCCATCACTTGGGAGTAGTTCACTCAGATGCTTCTAGACAGGCATATCCCGCCCTCTGAGAGGGAAGAGCTGCGATATAAGTTCGAGCAGCTGGAGCAGGGACAGATGTCAGTGACAGATTATGAGGCTAGATTCTCAGATTTGTCTCGCCACACACTTATGATACTTCCTACTGATGCGGAGAGGGTGCGGAGATTTGTAGCAGGGCTGCACTCCGGTATTAGGGCCAACATGGATCGAGAGGTGGAGATGGGGACTCCCTATCAGCTGGTGGTCGAGATAGCTCGTCGGATTGAGGGCTATAAATCGAGAGGCAGAGAGAAGGGTCAGCAGAACAAGAGAGCCAGATTCTCCAGGGATTACAGAGGTTCCCCAGTTAGGGGCAGAGTTCAGTTCAGTAGAGGTCAGCCCAGCAGGCCTCCATATTCAGCACCCCCACCACCTCCTCGAGGTGTTCCAGCGAGGGCTCATTTCAGTGCCATGCCAGAGCGTTCCTACCGCCCTCCAGCCATTCAGAGTTCACCCTATAGTTATTCCAGTTATCCGAGATTCCCCAGTCCCTACTTCAGTGCTATGCCAGAGAGTACACATCGCTCTCCGGCCATTCAGGGTTCCTCTTCGGGGCAGCAGGTTATGATACCCGGAGGTTGTTATGAGTGTAGGAATCCAGGTCATATGAAGAGGCATTGTCCCATACTTTGGGGCAAAGCGGTGCAACAGGATTATCAGCCTATGGGTCCAGAACTAGTCGTCAGGCCACCTAGAGGTGGGGGACAGGTCGGTAGGGGTCGTCCTAGAGGTGGAGGCTAGTCAGGGGGAGGTCAGCCAGCTCCTGTTCATTCTGGAGGGGCTCAGTCTTCCGGTTCTCTAGCTAGATTCTATGTTATTCTGGCCAGATCAGATGCAGTGGCCTCAGACTCCGTGATCACAGGTATTATTACAGTATGTGGTAGAGAGGCATCGGTGTTATTTGATCCAGGATCCACTTATTCCTATGTTTCGGTCTTATTTGCTCATTTTGTGGATGTCCCTCGTGAGTCCTTGGGTTCTGCTATATGTGTGTGCACTCCTGTGGGCGATTCTGTGGTGGTAGACCGGGTTTACCGATCCTGTATGGTTACATTCTGCGGATTCGAGACTCGAGTGGATCTTTTATTGCTTAACATGGTTGATTTCGAGATTATTTTAGGCATGAATTGGCTATCCCCTTATCATGCCGTGCTAGATTTCCATGCCAAGACAGTTACTTTAGCCATGTCAGAGTTTCCTAGGCTGGAGTGGAGAGGTTCCTCAGTTAGTGCAGCCAGCCGAGTTATTTCATTCCCGAAGGCTCGACATATGGTCGAGAAGGGTTGTCTGGCCTACTTCGCTTATGTGCGGGACACCACCGCCGAGTCTCCGACGGTTGATCCAGTGCCAGTTGTTCGAGAGTTGGCTGATGTATTTCCTTCGGACCTTCCGAGCATGCCTCCGGACCGTGATATTGATTTATGCATCGATTTAGCTCCAGGCACTCAGCCTATATCTATTCCTCCGTATCGTATGGCTCCGAAGGAGTTGAAGGAGCAGCTTGAGGAGTTATTAGCTAAGGGGTTCATCAGATCGAGTGTATCGTTGTGGCGTGCCCTAGTTCTATTCGTGAAGAAGAAGGATGGGTCCATGCGGATGTGTATTGATTACCTCTAGTTGAACGAGGTTACCATTAAGAACAAGTATCCTTTTCCGCGCATCGATGATTTGTTTGAACAGTTGTAGGGTGCTCGTGTGTTTTCTAAGATTGATTTGAGATCGGGGTATCATCAGTTGAGGATTCAGGCTTCAGATGTTTCGAAGACTGCTTTTCGTACGAGATATGGCCATTATGAGTTCCTGGTGATGTCCTTTGGCTTGACTAATGCCCCAGCAGCATTCATGGATTTGATGAATATGGTGTTCAGGCCGTATATTGATTCCTTTGTCATTGTCTTCATTGATGACATTTTGATTTACTCACGTAGCCTGGGGGAGCACAAGCAGCATTTGAGGGTTGTGCNCCCATTGACCAGATTGACTCAGAAGAATGCCCCATTCTGATGGTCTGACGAGTGTGAGGCGAGCTTTCAGAAGCTCAAGACAGCATTGACCTCAGCACCAGTTCTAGTATTGCCCTCCGGTCCTGGGATGTATACAGTATATTGCGACGCTTCGCGTTTTGGCTTGGGTGTGTATTGATGCAGGAAGGGAGAGTTATTGCTTATGCTTCGCGCCATCTGAAGGTTCATGAGAATAATTATCTTGTACACGATTTGGAGTTGGCGGCGATTGTTCATGCTCTTAAGATTTGGAGGCACTACTTGTATGGAGTGTCCTGTGAGGTTTATACAGACTACCGTAGCTTGCAGCACTTGTTCAAGCAGAGGGATCTTAATTTGAGGCAGCGCAGACGACTTGAGTTGTTGAAGGATTATGATATCAACATTCTTTATCATCCGGGCAAGAAAAATGTGGTAGCAGATGCTTTGAGCAGGAATGCGGAGAGTATGGGTAGCTTGGTTTATATTGCAGCAGAAGAGACGCCTCTAGCCTTGGACATTTAGTCCTTGGCTAATCGCCTGGTGAAATTAGACCTTTCAGAGCCTCGTCGAGTTCTTGCACATGTGGTTGCTCAGTCTTCGTTATTGGGGGAGATTAAGGCTCGGCAGTATGATGATCCGTGTTTGGCAGAGCTTCGGGAGACAGTGGTTCAGGGTAGGGACAATGAGGTTACTATTGGCAAGGATGGTGTTCTGAGACTTCAGGGCCGCTTATGTGTTCCTAATGTTGATGGCCTGAGGGAGAGGATTCTAGAAGAGGCACACAGTTCTCGGTATTCTGTTCATCCTGGTGCTACGAAGATGTATCGTGATTTGAAGCAGCATTACTGGTGGAGACGGATGAAGAGGGACATTGTGGAGTATGTGACAAGGTGTCTAAATTTCCATCAGGTGAAGTATGAGCACTAGAGGCCAGGAGGCCTACTTCAGCAGATGCCCATTCCTGAGTGGAAATTAGAGCGCATCACTACGTACTTCGTGGTTGGGTTGCCTCAGACTTTGCGGAAGGTTGACTCGGTTTGGGTCATCGTGGATAGATTGACCAAATCGGCGCATTTCATTCCAGTAGCTACTACTTATACTTCTGAGAGGTCGGCCCAGATCTACATTCGGGAGGTAGTCTGGTTGCACGGTGTGCCGATGTCCATTTCAGTTCACCTCGCATTTCTGGAGAGAATTGCATAGTGAGATGGGCACCTAGATAGATCTCAGCACAGCATTTCACCCTCAAACTGATGGTCAGTCGGAGCGTACAGTTCAGATATTGGAGGACATGCTCAGGGCATGTGTGATTGACTTCGGAGGTCAGTGGGACCAGTTCTTGCCTTTGGCCGAGTTTGCTTACAATAATAATTATCAGTCCAACATTGAGATGGCAACATTTGAGGCTTTATATGGTCGGCGATGTCGTTCTCCTATCGGGTGGTTTGAGCCTGGCGAGGCTAAGTTATATGGTACCGACCTGGTGAGGGATGCTTTGGAGAAAATGAAGTTGATCCAGGAGAGGCTCCGCACAGCACAGTCTATACAGAAGAGTTACGCGGATCAGAAGGCGCGTGATGTATCATTTATGGAGGGAGATAAGGTTCTGTTGAAAGTCTCGCCGATGAAGGGCATTATGAGGTTCGGGAAGAAGGGCAAGCTGAGCCCAAGGTTTATAGGTCCCTTCGAGATGTTGAGGTGAGTTGGGGAGGTTGCTTATGAGCTGGCCTTACCTTCCAGTTTATCAGGAGTTAACCTAGTTTTTCATGTATCCATGCTCCGGAGGTACCACGCCGACTTCTCTCACCTGGTTGATTTCAACACTATTCAGTTAGATGAGAGGTTGGGCTACGAGGAGAAGCCAGTTGCTATTATTGATAGACAGGATCGCCAGTTGAGGTCTAAGAGAGTTTCTGCAGTGAAGGTCCAGTGTAGGGGCCAACCAGTCGAGGAAGCGACCTGGGAGTTCGATGAGGGCATGCGGAGCAAATATCCACACTTATTCAGCACTTCAGATATGATTCTAGATCCATTCGAGGACGAACGCTTGTTTAAGAGGTGTAGAATGTAACGACCCGACCGGTTGTTTTGCGTTATCGGACCCCGTTCCCCTAAATGAAACTTCCCATAGAGGCTTATTATGATTTATGACTTGCGGGGTCTGGTGGTTCGGGATTCGGAAGTGTTTAGAGTGCTATAGGAACACTTGGTTCCTTAAGGTTGGCCTATAAGGCCAAGTTTGATTTCGGTCAACAATTTTTTAGTAAACGACCTCGGAATCGAGCTTCGACGGTTCCAACAGCTTCGTATGATGATTTCGGACTTGGGCGCATGTTCGGAATAGGTTTTGGATGAACCGGGAGCGTTTCAGCGCCCAATATTAAAATAAGAGTTCCTTAGGTTCCTATTGTGGTTTGGGACGTGTTGTTGAGTTATCGAGGTCCGGACGGAATTCCGAGACAAGGAATCGTTCCTGTATGTCATTTATGACTTGCCTGCAAAATTTGGTGTCATTCCGAGTAGTATAGGTTTGTTCGGCGCGTTGTTAGCGAAGTCAAGAAAACTTAAAGTTCCTAAGTTTGGTTATAGGGGTTTTGAGGTGTGATTTTGAGTTTTAGCGTTGTTTTGGGTGTTCCGAAGGCTCGAGCGAGTCCGTATTATGATTTGGGACTTGTTGGTATATTTGGACGGGGGTTCGGGTGGGCCCAGGTGCCTCCTAGACACCACACGAGGGCAAAAACCAGGTGGAATAGCTACTAGTGCACCTGTTCTGGTGTGACCGTAGGTGCGGTTTCCCAGTCAAGTGCCGGACGCTCCTGTGGTCTCAGCCTCACAGGTGCGACCCCCAGCGGGCAGCACATTTCTCGCAGGTGCGGACAAAGTTCCGAAGGAGCAGAGCCGCGGGTGCGGTCTCCTCTCCGCAGGTGCGGGCCCAGGTTTCCTCGTCCATTTCCGCAGGTGCGAGCCTTTGCTCGCAGGTGCGAGACCGCAGGTGCGGAAACCACTGTCAGGTAGTGTGTTTCTTAAATACGGGATTATTCATTTTTCTTCATTTTCTTCCTCCATTAGAACACTTGAGATCTTGGAAAATGGGCTCCACGACCCAACCACTATGAGTTAAGTAGATTCTATCCTAAAGTTAGTTAATGCATGCATTCTTAGTAGAATTTAACTACTTAATTAGTGAAAATTTAGGAATTTGGGTAGTAACCTAGCGCTTTCGAGAATTTAGAAAATTACCCGTGAATTGGCTATGAAATCATACAAAAATCGTATATTAATGATCCTTAGGCTATGGGTGAGTGTTTCCTTCGAAATTTTTTTGAATCCGAGCATGCGGGCCCGGGGTTGGATTTTAGGATTTCTTCAAGNAGGGAGATGTCTCCCTAGGTGCTTTAAATGACTATGTGCTAATGTTTGTGGGGGCTACACAAAGTGATGAGAGTCCATACGTAGCGACTATTATTGTTATGTCCCAGTAGTTAGGCCTACACCATGCCTTATGTTTTCCTTGAATTGAACTATATGCTAGTGAATTAATGTTATTTGTGGCTTGTTTCCCTGAGATCATGAAATTTAAGAGAATTTTAAGGAATTGATCACGAAGGGTAATTTATAAAGAATAAATGTGTGGATTGTGTGTGCATGTGACCGCTTCGCAATTTACATTCCGCGAGCGAAGTGTTATTTCCTCCACTCTCATGGGATCGGGCCGTACGCCACGGAGATATTGAAAGATATATATTATGGTTCGGGACTTTCGACCCTCGGCAATGCACATATATGATCATTATGGTGGCTCAGGCCGGTTGTCCTTATCTTGTATGCGCATGTTAAATTATTAATTATTCCTTTTTATGGATTTTGAGTGGTCAATATATTTAAAAGGAAGGAAAAGAATAATGAAGTAGAAATTGTACATTTACTTCCAATATTTATTTGGATTGCTGTCGTTTTTAATGTTTACCGCTTTTATCATCCTTGTATGTCTGTTACTGATATTATATCTTAATCATTCTGTTTGACCTTAGTGAGTGTCAAGTCGACCTCTCGTCACTATTTCTTCGAGGTTAGGCGGGATACTCACTGGGTACATATTTGTTTATGTACTCATGCTACGCTTTTGTAATTAATTGTACAGGTTCTGAGGTTGGTGCATCTGGTTATCAGACCGGAGCTCGATTCTGATCATAGTTGGACCTGACTTCACGGTGAGCTGCTTCTCCTGACGATCCTCGGCAGCACCATGGAGTTTTCTTTTGCTTATTGCCCGTCTATTCCTTTCAGACAGTGGGACTATATATTATATCTTTTGTACATTCTGTTAGTATGGCCGTAGGACTTGTGACACTAGCCTGACACATACGTAGTGGTTACTTTGGTTTGCGGGTCTGTGTATATATATATATATATATATATATATATATATATATATATATATATATATATATATATATATATATATATATATATATATTGTCTCACTCCTCTTTACGACTGCTTTTGGTTTAAAATGGCTTACTGTCTTTTCAATTAATGCTTTGAACTTTAAAACTTGTCACGTGTTGGGATGTTTAATCAAGTATGGGAAAAATTCTTAGCAATTTAAGTGTGAGCTTGTCTAACCCCGGTGTTGGGCACCATCACAAACTGAGTTTGTATTTTGGGTCGTGACACTATTTGAATTAATAAATATAGATATCTTATAATTAGCTATATTAAAAAAAAACTACTCATTCAAATTGGGGAATAGTTTCTAGTTATAGTTTAAAGTTATTTTAAAATTAAAAAATGAAAATAAGAAAAAATTAAATTAGCTACAATTAAAAACAAAAATATTAATAATTAAAAGTGGCATTATTAAGACAAAATAAACTACCTTTTTAACTTAAAATACCTTCTTAAATTTTGGATTAATTGGTTACTCTATTTGAATTTATAAATATAGATATCTTATAATTAGCTATATTAAAAAAAAAAACTACTCATTCAAATTGGGGAATAGTTTCAAGTTATATTTTTAAAGTTATTTTAAAATTAAAAAAATGAAAAATAAGAAAAAATTAAATTAGCTAAAATTAAAAACAAAAATATTAATAATTAAAAGTGGCATTATTAAGACAAAATAAACTACCTTTTTAACTTAAAAAACCTTCTTAAATTTGAATTAATAAATATAGATATCTTATAATTAGTTATATTAAAAAAATGAAGAAAAAAAAAATGACTACTCATTCAAATTGGGAAGTAGTTTCAAGTTGAAGTTTTACAAATATTTAAAAATATATATAAAATTATCTATAAATATATATATATATA
>MDKI01265947.1:0-85854 GCA_005239505.1 Nicotiana paniculata
CCTTAATATTTATAGCAAAAAATAGTATAGAATTTGGGTGTGGTAAAAAAATAGTTGTTCACATTCGCCAGATGGATGTCAAGAGTGCCTTCATCAATGGTTATCTAAAGGAAGAAGTGTTTGTCAAGCAACCTCCGAGATTTGAAAGCAAGGAGAGTCCTGATCATGTGTACAAGCTGGAGCATGGTATGACAGATTATCAAAATTCTTGGGTTTGAGCATGACTATAAGAGAGGTGTCTTAGGAAATAATTTATTCTTGAAAGAAAAAGGTAAAGATCTCTTGGTAGTTCAGATATATGTTGATGATATGATCTTTGGAGCAACTACTGATAAGTTAAGTGAAGAATTTGCTAAACTAATAGGGAGTGAATTTGAAATGAGTGTGATGGGTGGACTTAATTTATTTTTAGGCTTACAAATTAAACAAAACTCAAATGGCACTATGATCCATCAGCAGAAGTATGTTAAAGAAAAGCTTAATGGGTTTAAAATCAAAGATTCCAAAGAAATTGATACTCCTATAGCAACAACCATAAAATTAGATGTAGATGAACCCGGTTCATCTGTTGATCAGAAGTTGTATATGGGAATGATTGGTTCTTTGTTATATCTCACTGCTAGCAGACCTGACACTGTTTTGAGTGTAGGACTTTGTGCTAGATTTGAGGCAATTCCAAAGGAGTCTCACTAGAGTGCTGTCAAGAGAATCTTGAGATACCTAAAAGGCATCACTGATCTTTGTCTATGGTATCCAAAAGGTAGTAATTTCACTTAGTGGGATATGTTGACGATGATTATGCAGGGTTTCTTGTTCATAGAAAGAGCACCTTAGGTATGGCACACTTTCTTGGCTCATCTCTTGCGTCTTAGGCCACCATTAAACAAAGCCCTTATCTACTGCTGAGGCGGAATATGTTGTTGTCGCCTCATGCTGTGCTCAACTGTTATGGATCAAACAACAGTTAATGAATTTGGGAATCGATGTAGTTTGTATCCCCATATTTTGTTATAACACCTAGTGCAATTAGTATGACCAACAACCGGATTCATCATAAGAGAACTAAGCACATAGATCTTATGCATCATTTTTTGAGGGACACCTATGAGAAGGGTTTGCTCACTGTCGAATTTTGTGCTACTGACAAGCAAATAGCTGACATCTTCACAAAATCTCTAAGTAGAGATCACTTTGAAACGAACAGTTTTAAATTGGGGATGATTAGGATCACCTAGAAGGAACCAGTTCTAACTCAAAAAATTGGTTAGAAAATTTGTGATTTTCACACATAATTAGATTAGATTTTTCTTAGTCTCGCACTTTCATCAGTATACTCTATTGCGATGTTCTAAAATGACTCTTTAAATGTAATGATATTATCTCTATATTCTTAGAAAATTCAGACCTACACAAGAGATTTCTTAGTGAAGAACCTGGTTCATCAAGATTACTTGGTACGTACTCTCCACTTTGCATATTTTGGAATAATTATATTTGATTATGATTAAGAGGAGAGTCCCATTTAATACCAAATTCTTTTGAACTTATCCGTTATGAAATGAACCAGTTTCATTCAAATAGAGTCCAAAACTACAATAAGTGCCTAAATTCTAGGGACAGTCTTCAACATCTTTTCAAACCGACTTCCAGTTTGATTAAACTTCTGAAAAGGCTGACATTATCAAATTAAACACCTCCTCTTTAAATTGATTAGGTCCTAGTTGTTTCTTCACTTCATAATTTTAAAGTTGTCAAAAAATAAATTCTCTATATCTTATCTCATCCTCCAAACACACACAAACTCATCTTCTCTCATACCCAAAAACAGAAATGGCAAACCTCTCTGAAAATCCCTCATCACCACCCAAGGAAACTACACCTACACCATCCATCACACCTTAAACCACACCTACCTCTAAGAAATTAAGGGTCAAGATGATGGCTTGCAAGGTTGTCGCTGGTGGAGAGAAAATCAATAAAATTAATGAACAATTGAAAGCGGGTCGGGAAGAAGAAACCCAAAAATCATATGTGCCATTCAAGTCTGCTACTTAGGGGGAATATATTGTTTCTTCTGAGACAGAGCAGATAAAATCTAGCCCTAAAGTTACTCCCGAGGTCATCTCTGAGGTCGCTACAAATTTGGAAATTAGGTTTGTTCTTGTAGGAACTGTGGCTGGGGTTGAAACAACTGAGTTTGGGAAAATTGGCAGTAAAAATAAAAGGAGAAAATAAAGAAGAGTGAGGGTGCTCGAGGTGCTGTGTGGGGATTGGGAAAAGGAGTGGTTGAACCTTCACCCAATCCTGTTGGTTTGACTAAAGAAACAGGTGTTATGGTAGTGTGGATTGAGGAATCTGCTGGAGAAGAATAAACTGCGACAGAAAACATGGGGAAGTGGGTCTGGAGAAGCTGCTGAGGGGTTGGTTAGATTAGGGAAGAATTCTCAAGAACCTGTTCCATCTGAGAAGGAACCCCTCGCAGACCTACTGAAAAAGGTGTCTGATAGATACAATCCTAAAATGAAAAAGAGTTTAGGAATCAAAGTCCCCAGTACTGCTAGGGAAAACAAGAAAAGAAAGGCTGCTTTGTCTATACCTGTAGAGACTCCTCCTATAAGAGGATGAGCTACAATGAGTCATAAGAAGCAAACTGAGGTAGAACTGGAAAAGGCCTTAGAAGAAATTAAGAAGAAAGTCGTTGCAAAAGGAAAGAAAAAGGTGGTTGAGCCTGTTAAGCAGTTTACATTGATGAGATGGACCGGATTCTTCGTGATGAAGAGGACGCAAAAGAAATGGAGGTTGTGACTCCAAAGGACAAGAAAGACAAGACTTCCACAAAAAAGATTCTTTCAAAAACAAAATTTGCGGAGCCCTCTACTTTGCTAAAAGAACCAGGTCTGCATTGAAATCTAGAAAAGTGAAGGTAGTGGAGGATGAACAATGGAGTGGAGAAGAAGAAGAAGAATTTGATACTGAGAAGGAAAAGAATTTGTTAACAAAGTTGTGTTGCTTAGGCAGGAAAGGAGGCACATTTCCACATTCATGGACCTGGTCCTTATAGAATGTTTGGACAATGGGAGGAAAATCAATTGGATTAGATTTATCATCCAGCTTCTTGATAGGGTTCTGACTAGCACCAAAAGTCATGTCATAATCTATGGTCTTATTCTTACGGCTCTACTTGCACACTTCAAGGTGCCCATCAAGAAATGGGAAAATAGTACAAGTAGGGATCACTTTGGGGAAAACACTTTAACTGCTTGTGACTATGAAGTCCACACCACTCCTAAAGAACCTTTCATCTAAAAAGGAACCTGTGAACAACAAAGTGCGAGCTTTGGTGTAAAGAAAGTGAGGCCAAGGATGAGATTAAAAGGCTGAAGAAGAGGTTGGCAGAAGTGGAAACCGAGGGAGATGCTCTTAGAGCGGAGTTGAAAAAGGAGAGGAGAAGAATGATGGAATTCTTCATGATGTGCTGAAACTGTTTGCAGCCAAGAACCAAGAACCTGGTCCTTCCCAGCCTTATGACCTCCTAGCCTAGTTAGACCAACCAGTGACCCGTACGAGATTTATTTTTGTTCTTTTTGCTCATGATCCAGTATTTTTATTTCTTTTTATGAATTGTGGATGAAAAGTATCAATGACAATAAACTATTTTTGTGCTCGAACTGTTTGCTGATGATTTTTAGATGGCTAATATCATTAGATTAATATATGATGCTTGATTCCATGATTGAATTTGAAGTAGCCCCAGTGGTCATGAGTAATTTCTATTAAAATATGGTTATCTAAATAATTATGCGGCATTTCAATGATGCCAAAAGGGGGAAATTAAGTTTGTGCTTTTACTTTAGACTGTGGTGTTTATAACCTAATGAACCTGGTCCTTGATGATTCTTGATTTTAAAATGGAAAGTATTCTTTCAATTGTGTGGATGTGAAGCTGAGTTGAAACACGACCTACAATTACGAAAAGAACAGAGTTAGTAATCATCAAAAACGGAAAATTTGTTGGCCCAAGTGAAGTTTGTTTTGGTGATGCGCAAAGGAACTCAAGCATGAACCAGGTCCATACACAGTATGCACAAACACGGGCATATTCGAGCATAAGGGATGCACGTGAAGGAGATAATCTTAAGTTGTTATATCTGATATCTCCTGATCGAAAAGGTTGCATAAATTATTAGGAGAAGGACTCCTTACCCGAAGAGAACTTTATCCAAGATAAGGGAGGAGATAGTTGTCGAAGATAACTAGAACTCTTCTACCAAGGAAGACTATAGCATTGGAACTTTAGTTATTTCCTATTCTACTAACTCTATATATTTCAGGATGTTCTCACCTTACAGGCACGCACAAAAGCTGAAGTTAGACGTGAGTTGAGAGAAAAATAGCAAGGCATTTTGCAAGCAATTCTTGTGTGATTCAAGTGTGCGAACCTGAAGCTACATGAACCAGATAGAAGAACCAGTTCTGAGTGTCTCTCTTTTATTCTAGTTCAATTGTAGTAGATGATTTCAAAGTGTACCTTTCAGCTTTATCTAGAAGCAATTGTATTAGCTACTCTGAGTATTCAAGTTTGAGTTAACTTGAAGTCACATTTAGAGGTTGGTTGCTACAACAGGATTAGAGGTAATCCTTAGGTTTACAAAGAATTTTGTAATTGTTGTTTTTGGCTCAGTGATTTAGGGAAGTGATGGAGAAAATCCTACTGAGTAGTAGCTCATATTTTTTTCACCTTTTGAACCGAGTGTTTTCTACGTAAAAATGCTTGTGTTCTTTACTTTCCGCATTTATTAATTCTGTAATAGTAGTATAAGGAACACATAGAAGGACCAGGTCCTTCTATAGTCTGTGCACGCGAAAATTGGACACCACACAAATCATCCCCTTCTTATGTGGCATTGAGGAATAAAAATCAGGCCTCAATGCCCCTAATAAACAAAATGAGGTAAAACTCTTTTGTAGTAGACAAGGAATTGGTTTGGCAGGTCTAGTGGAGATCAAAATAAAAGGAAACTAGATTGAGCAAGTAATTAGCAAATTGTTTGGAGGATGGGGGTCTATGACTAACTTAGACTACCATCCAAATGGAAGAATATGGTTAGTTTGAAGGACATAGAACTTTCAGATAAGAATGGTAAGTTGTATTGCATAGGCAATTACATTTGAAATGGTGTATATATCATTACAAAAAATAATGATGCTAACAGTGGTGTATGCTTTCAACAACAAAGAGGAAATAAGACCTTTATGGAATATTTAGAAGTAGTGAGTGCGAATATTAGTTAACCATGGATCATAATGGGAGACTTTAATGTTGTAATACATATGGATGATCGAATTGGGGGCAATCCAGTTAGTATGGCTGTGGTTAAGGAATTTCATGAACGTGCAGAGAATTGTGGACTCCTTCAATTGCCTAAACATCAGAGCAGGTACACATAGAATGATAAACATGGTGGAAGCAGAATTTTTTCAAAAGTTGACTAGGTATTTGTGAACTCAAATGGTTGGATAATATGCTTGACTTCGGCGCTACTTTCGTGCTTGAGGGGATTATTAATCATATACCAATGAAGTTACCTTTGCTTAACTTCCCAAAGAAAAGAAGGTAAACATTGAAATATTGTATTATGTGGTCTAGTCACCCTTTATTTCTGAAAAAGGTGAAATCTAGATGGAATTTGAGCATAGAAAGATGTCAAATGAAGAAGGTAGTGAGGAAAATGAAAGTATTGAAGAGTGACTTGAGGAAGATGAATGGTCAACATTTCAGAAGCATACTTACTAAAGTGGAAGATGATAGAAAAGCTCTGATGCAAGTTCAACAGACACTACAGAGGGACCCATATAACCAACAACTACAATGGGAGGAAAAAGAGGCATATCAGAAATTCAAAAGATCCTCTTATTTGGCTGAGCTTTTCCTGCAACAAAGGAGTAAGGCCACATGGATAAAATTGGGAGATGATAAATACAAGGTAATTCTTTTCCTTAATTAAACATAGGAAGCTACAAAAAGCTATTATCCAGTTAAGGAACAAATATAACAGGCTACAGTTAGACCACAAAGTTGTTGCTCACATACTAGTTGATTTAAACAAAGACCTACTGAGGAAAAAATAAAGAGAAGAGCTATTGCATTGGGAGTTTCTAAAGAATAGATATGTTTTATCCGTAGAGGACCGGTTGAAATTACTAAGCCATATACAACTAAGGATGTAAAGGAGGCAATATTTGGTATTGATAGAAATAAGAGTCTGGGGCCAGATGACTATATAAGTGCATTCTTCCAGGATGATTGGAGTGTGGTAGGAGAGGATGTAATAGATCAACTCAACAGTTATCACCTTGATACCTAAAGTTGAGATTCCACAGACTGCTAGCCAATTTAGACCCATATCCTGTTGCAATGTCCTTTTCAAATGCATATCCAAAATTATTTGTGCAAGACTTAAGGACATACTTCCGCTGACTTTGAACAAGAATCAGGTAACATTTATTTATGGTAGATCACTGTTTTACAATGTGCTTATATGCCATAACCTCTTAAGAGACTACAACTGAAAGACATCACCCATGTATCTTATGAAGATTAACTAGGGGAAAGCATATGATATGGTGAGCTGAGATATCGTTGAAGAAGATTTGAATAGATTTGGGTTCCCTATATCATTTATCAATGGATCATGACTTGTGTAACCTCTACAAAATTCACAGTTAAGGTTAATGATGAAGTATTTGGTTTCTTTGAAGAGATAAGAGGGTTGAGGAAAAGTGGTTCTCTATCACCACTTTTGTTTATACTGGTCATGGAATATCTTACTAGAGTGCTGGAGAGAATGAGTGATTTGTTGGACTTCAGATATCACCCTATGTGCAGGGTTACCAATCTAACACACCTGATTTTTGCAGATGCCTTGATATTCTTTTGCAAAGGAAATATAGCACCTATAACCAGAGTGATTGAAGCATTAAAGGACTTTAGTGTTGTGATAGTCTTGGTGGAAAACTTAGAGAAGTCAAACATATTTCTATATGGCATGGAAGAGGATGAATAGACAAGGATCTTGCAGTATATAGGATTCTCAAAAGGAACACTGCCTATGCGGTACTTGGGATTGCTTCTTTCATCTAAGAAGTGGAATAAACTAGAGTGTTTTCAATTGATGGAAAAGATAACATCAATAATAAATCAAGTCTATTCCAATAACATCTCCTATGCTGGTAGAATACAAGTGATCAATGCAATAATGTTCTGTATATATAATTTTTGGGGTGCATATTTCATCTTGCCTCAAAGTGTATTGAAGGAGTTCGATAGGAAATGTAGAGATTTCCTATCGGGGGAAATTAGGAGAGAGGGAAAATGTAGTTAGTTGCTTAAGACAAAGTGTGTGTACCTAAGAAATATGGGGGGCTTAATATTAAAAGTTGCAGGGAATGGAATATAGCATATATGGGCAAACTGTTTTGGCAACTGGCAGAGAAGAAAGATATGTTATGGGTAAAATGGATAAATAAAGTATATATGATGACCAATGGAGATGTCTGGAATCACACTCCACCACAGGATTGTAGCTGGTACTGAAAAAAATATCAATTCCCTTAGAGATATGATGAAGCATTGGTATCAGAATGAAAAGTATATCCTGACCACTAAAGTTGAATACTCTATAATAAGAAGCTATTTAACTTTGCTAGTTAATCATATAAAAATGAGTGTAGAAAATCTGGTGTGGAGTGCTATCATGCTTCCCAAACAAAGAGTAATTCTATGTTGGCATATCAAGCGAGGTTGCTAACTAAGGAAAGAATGCAGAGACTACACGTGCATATTGGTGATGACAAATGCAACATATGTGCTTACTATGTATGAACCTTTCCTTACTTGTAACCTTTTCCTACCGTTGGAGAGTTAACTCCCTTAATTAAGGAAGTACCCATACTATTCTGATATTGATTGATTATGAATCCCTTTGATTACTGCCTGACTTTTGTTTGCGCCTTATTTACTACTGTTTTCAAAGCTATATATACCCAGGCCTCTTATTTTCCAAAGGAAGAATAGATCTGTTCAACTCTCTCTCACACACAAATGAAAAACTTTCTCTCCTCTCTCTTCTGTGCTAGCCACTACTATTCTAAGTTAGTCGGCTGCAAGCCAAGGCTAACTATTGTGCATCTCCTACTTCCTGTTTGTGTTACTGCTTTCTTCACTTCACTGGTATGTTCTAATTTAGATTTAAGTTCTCAAACCAACATGTTTCTATTACTGTTGTAATTCAGTGTGTTTCTAATTTGTTTTTACTTATTATTCAACATGTATCTAGGTTCCTGAACTCCCCTCTGCTTGTTAAGTTTATGCTTTACTTGTCAATGACCAACATGTTTCTGTTTCTTGTGTGAATCCACATGTCTATGATTGGTACATTAGTGATCATGGTCTTAGTTGTTTAGTGCTAATATGTTAATATAATTTAGTACTTTACTGTATATGATCTTTTGAACCGTTAGAAATGTTTCTATGCATGCCTATATATGTGCTTCTGCCTGCGACATGTTTGCCCTTACATGCACTGTATTTGTCCCTCAAATCACATTACCCTTCTTTGTGATTGTTGGATTATCCTTGATCCTTTGTGTGATGTTGAACTTTTATTCCAATCAAGTTTCCCTCTTCAAAACTATTTTTCTTACTTACCCTTTCTCAAAAATGTTTTCTTACTTAAACCCTTTTAAAAAAATAAAAACCACTCCCACATATACTCTTAGAAATGTAGGTTATTCCCTTTCTGTGTGAGCATTTCCTTGGGACCCTTGAGCTCCCTCTGAACCTTGACACAAAGAGGCTGGCCATTCCACACTGCACTTACTCTATTTTGGCTATGAAATCTGGGTGTGAGCACTGCCGGGGAGCCATTGAGGTCCTTAGGGAACTCTGACACACCCAGATTATGAGAAGGTTGTGAAATAATACCTGGCATTGAAGACTTGGAGACTTGGAGACTTGAGCCTATTCTGTAGGCTCCCTATAGTTAACTTCTTATTTTCCCTCTATTTTAGTTGTGTAATTCGTATTCAATGGCCTGTAATAATTATTTTTAAACAAGTGTGGGACGCATAGTGAAAATTGATGGGTGATATGCATGTTGTAGTATAAGTAAGGGTAGAAACCATGCTTCTAGGTTTATTTTCTCTATGCGCAATAGCAGTCATATTTAGGTACACCATGTCATGCATTAGATATCATGCTGCGTGAGGATTTACGTGTATTCGACATCTCCGCGCTTAGAAATCCTGCCTATAGGATAAATAATTACAATAAAATAAGTTGCTATTACGTGATTCTGCCCATGTTCAGAAATTTCACTAGAAGTACTGTCTTAGGATAAATAAACTTCAATCACGTCTCATCATGCTATACACGTATAGATCCTGTTTTAGGTAAACAACGATTAAAATGTGTCACCTATGATATTCCTAAAACTGTGCATAATGCTATGATTCTATGTGCATTTAGAAATCATGTTTAAGTTATTATGCATCATGCTGCATTAGATATCATGCTATAGGATCGTATCTATTTAACTGCATTTAGTCTAAACACAGAACAGTCCCATGTTCTCAGCAACTAGTAATTAGTCTTTGTACATCTTCACACCTATAATCGCATGTTATTAGCTATAAACAACCCAGAGTCATTAACAAATCTGAATAATTGTTGCATGTTATCCAACACTTAGCCAAGCCTTAGATAATCAACTTATAAAGATAAAATCAGAACTGTCTTTGTGATCATGTTTAACTGTCAACATGCTTAAAACCAGTAGGCAAGCCTGATTAAGACGTCATGTCTGAGTTATGCAATAATTTGTCTATCACCTAGATACCATGCTTTAGGATTCTAAATTATATGGACCTTAATTGTGTATGAGACATGCTGCTTATGTGTACTGTGTGTGGAGGAATATTTGAGCCTTTATCTTTTTTCTATGCTTTCCTTTATCTGCAGTCCTACTTGTTTTGTTATCTGTCGCCTTAGAATTTTACCTTTAAAATCTGAGGGTCTTCCTAGAACCTCCTTTATGATAGGAGTCCTAATTTCCTCCGGGACTGATAGGAAGGGACGTGTAACAGCATGCAATAGAGTTCGTGACCAACACTCATTTTAATAACCTTACTGGGTGGGAAGGGTAGAACATGGATATGATGACCGGTGCGCTAATACCACGTGTAGCCCCTCTTCGAGGAGTGATTACCGGGTATTGCATTGATGTGATCCATATTATTATAAACCTAAGACACCTTTATATGCTAGCTCGTAATTCCTTTTCAAAAGTTAATCTTCTTTATCGTTTTCTAAACATCTACATGCTTAAGACATAAATCCCCTCTTATTCGAGCCTTTACTTGTTATTTGCTAGTTTTACAAATTCACGAAATCATTTGGCCGGGAACCACACTTGTGGATCCTGAGGGGTGCCTAATACCTTCCCCATAGGATAATTTTAAGCCATTATCCAAATCTCTGGTTAGCAACATAGTTATAATTGAACCCCCTAGGTGCCCTAACGCACCGTTAAAATCGTTAGGTGGCGACTCTTCAAAATATGCAAACCCCTTTCCCAAAAGGAACGAGTTGTCCCAACCAATGTCATAAATCCGATTCCGCGAGGAAAAAAGAGGGCGCGACAACGGACATTGAAGATGCTCAAATGGATATGAGAGAAGCTGCAGATGAGGAAAAGCGAAGCAACGAATATGCTAGGTGCCGATCTCGGAGGGAGACTCTCGAGGAGATTCACGCCAGGGGCTTAAATTACGCAGAGGAGATAGCCCAAGCGAAGGCGGATGAAGCCTATGGTCGATTCCTTATCTCCTTGGATGATGATGATGATATCAAAGGCAACCAAGGCGGGTCTAAAAATGAAGATAAGTCCGAAGAAGAGACCACTCCCGATGAAGAGGTTTCCCCCAAGGGAAAAGTAGTTCCAGGAGGCGAAGCTGCCCCCGAAGGGGGGATCCTCCCTTGGTGTAGTTAGGAACTTCCCTTTTGTATTTTCTTTTTTTTCCGAACCCTTACATGTCACTTTTTGAATGTATATAAAAGAAGAAATTATCTTGAATGCCTTCTCAATTTTTCTTACTTTACAACTTTTAGAATAGTTTCACTCTTCGAACTGTGTACTCGAGATTCCACCTTGAATGGTTTCTTCGAAGTTGCCATGGTTGGGTTCGAAGTCGGATGTCTCTGAGCTGCAACATTTCGGCCGCAGCCGTTTTGTATGATCGTAATATTTAATATGGCCATAGTCATCGGGCGTGTCTTTTGGACTTATTTCGAACTTGTTCGAAATGGTAGTCCCCGAGTGTGATGGCCTTGACCTTTACGTCGATGGATGCCTCTTTGAGGTCTTACGAGTTTGAGTTTATAGAATTCGAATGTGTTGACTGTCGATACCAGTCCCCGAGTACTCGAGGTGTACTTGTGTTTCGGATCTTGAGCCTTTTCTCATATAGAATCATAAGTATGGAGCTCATACAGTAGCAAATTTCTTCAAGACACAAAGTGTTTAATAGAAAGGTTGCTTATTTAAATAACTCATACATGCGTACATGTTTTGCCGTCGGGGCTCGTTTATTTTATATGGACACGGTTCCTTTGACCGTTTAGCCCATTACAATGTTTTTCCTATCGAGGTCCTATTAGGCATGAAGAATTTTTCTGGAAATGTTAGTCCAGTCCCCGAGGGTGATGCCCCCCAGTATTCAAGGTTGATTGAAAAGAAGCCTTTGATACTCTTGAATTCCCCTTGGGAAGCACATAGTTGTTGCCTCGTTAAAAACCTTCCTGGAAAAACCCATTTGGGATAAAACCCGATCTAAGGAAAAAAGAGTGTTGCGCATGCTTTAAAACGTAAGTTCTTCGCCGAGATGGGTGTCTCGGCGTCTTCTATCGAACACCAGCAATGAGTTAGTATTGAATACAAATGGAAAAGGAGAAGACCATACCTTAGCAATAAATCGTTTGAGCAGTGATACATTCCAATTGTTTGGCAATTGCTCACCTTCCATCAAGATAAGTTTGTAAGATCCCTTTCCTATGACTCGATTTGGTACTTCCCAATTTGGTCCTAGGTTTCCCTCATTGGGGTCTCGAGTATTGAGGGTGACTTTCCTTAGAACTAAGTCCCCGACTCCGAAGTGGCGAAGGTTGGCCCTCCTGTTATAATACCTCTCGATCCTTTGCTTTTGTGCGGCCATCCAAAAAAGTGCAGCTTCTCCTTTTTCATCCAATAGTTCGAGACTAGTGTTCATGGCCTCGTGTTGATTCCTCGGTTGTGTGGTGAAACCCCGCGCTAGGTTTCCCGACCTCGACTAGAATTAATGCTTTGGACCCATACACCAAAGAGAACGGAGTTTCTCCCATGCTGGATTTTGATGTCGTTCGATATGCTCACGGTACCTCGGGCAACACTTCTCTTCATTTCCTCTTAGCATCACTCAACCTTTTTTTCAAGTTTCGGATAATGGTTTTGTTTGTTGATTCAGCCTGGTCGTGCGCTTGGGTGATATGGCGTTGATAAGATCCTATTTATTTTGTGTTCCTCGAGGAACTTTGTCACCTTGCTACCGATAAATTGCTTCCCGTTGTTGCATACTATTTCAGCGGGTATCCCGAACCGGCACACGATGTGATCCCATATGAAGTCTATGACTTCTTTTTCTCTTACTTTCTCGAAGGCCTGCGCTTCTACCCATTTGGGAAGGTAGTCAGTCATAAACAAAATGAATTTAGCTTTACCTGGTGCCGTTGGCAGGGGGCCGACGATGTCCATCCCCCATTTCATGAATGGCCACGAGGATAGGACTGAATGGATTTGTTCACCGGGATGATGGATTATCGGTGTAAACATATTTTTGTAACACACATGAATATTCAATACAATAGAACATTCTCTGCTTTTTTGCTTAAACGTTCTCAACAATTGCTCTATAGATTTATTGCTCTTTACTTATTGTCTTCATTTATTTTTCTTTATTTATTTCCCATCATTAGCCGTAAAAGGGTATCCCCAAGGCCCCCAATATCATTGTTTCTTCATCGGTTACTCATTATTAACTGCCCTAGCTAGACCTCGAGCCCCTGTTCCAGCCAGCTCGAAGCCTAGCTCTGTGACAATGTCGGTTTGCATATCTTAATTTTCTAACTCACACTTAGCATTTCCTATCTAATAACTAGTATTAATATAAATCACATATTTTTAGAACCACATAATCAAATATAATTATTAATACCATTTTCAAGGTAAACAGTTTGGCGCTCACCTTGGGGCTAAAAATAATAGTGATTGTTTCAGTGTTGGTTTTCTGAAAACACAAGTTATTCTTCACACCTTTTATTGTCCAAGAATATTTGATTTCAAGTAAAACATTTCTAACTAAGTGAATGCACGTGAGAACAATGGCCTTGAGGCCCATGGAGAGAACAGTGCAGCGGCTGCAATCACCGATTTACCACCACAAAATCCTGGGGTAGTACCAACACCACTCCCCGTCAATGTGGCCTCTCGCAATGTTGTACATGTCAATGTAGGCTCTGATACCGATGGAAGTGTGCGCGAAGGTGACCACCATGAAGCGCAGAGAGCTCCAGCTCGAGAAGAAAGAGAAATTAGCCTACAAGTCATTTTTGAGATGTTACAAGCGGCTATTGCTCAGCTACAGAGCAAACAAAAAAACTCCAAGCACAGTAGCACCGGAAATAGCTCCTCGAGTCGAGCAGGTACCAGAAAGATCAAGCAACAAATAGGTTAGAAGCAGACCCCGCCATTTTGAGGATGCTCGAGGACCTCGCCAAGAGAATTGATTCAGGAGAAAAGAAGTTAGAAGCTAACGACAAAAAAATAGAAACCTATAACTCGAGGGTGGATCAGATCCCGGGCGTACCTCCGATTTTGAAAGGGGTAGATTCGAAGAAGTTCGTGCAAAAACCATTTCCATCGAGTGCGGCTTTGAAGGCCATTCCTTAAAAGTTCAGGATGCCCGATATCCCGAAGTACAACAGGACCATGGACCCCAATGAGTATACTACCACTTACACTTATGGTATAAAAGGGAACGACTTAAAGGATGAAGGGATAGAGTCCGTCTTATTGAAAAAATTTGGAGAAACACTGTCGAAGGGGGCCATGATGTGGTATCATAACCTACCCCCGAACTCGATAGATTAATTTTCTATGTTGGCAGACTCTTTTGTGCAGGCACATGTTGGTGCCATCAAGGTTGTTACCAGAGAGTCCGACGTCTTCAAAATTAAACAAAGGGAGAACGATATGTTAAGGGAGTTCGTATCTCACTTTCAGATTAAACAAATGGAATTACCACCAGTCTCCGATGACTAGGTAGTGCAGGCCTTCACTCAGAGCTTGAACGACCGAAGCTCGATAGTTTCGAAATAGGTGAAGCAAAATTTGATCGAGTATCCCGTCGTAACTTAGGTGGACGTCCACAACAGGTACCAATCCAAAATTAGGGTTGAAGACGACCAGTTGGGAGCCCCCTTAGGTTCAGTATATCCAAGTAGGCTTTTAGCAAAAGAACCAAAGAATGTAGGAAAGGATCTGAGGCCGAACAAGCAAAGGTATCAATCGTATGTCGAAGACTGAAGAAACGCTTCAAGGCATAATATACCTCAAAATGATCGAAGAAGGGACCAAGGCCAAAGCTCACGTGGACTCATGAACAAGGAAAGGTTCAATAGGCATCCGAGCCCAGTGGATGAAGCACCTCGATTGACCGAGTACAACTTCAACATCGACGCTTCAGGCATCGTGTCGGGCATAGGCAAGATCAGGGACACCAGGTGGCCCAAGCCCATAGAATCAAGTCCTTCCCAAAGGAACCCCAGCTTAATGTGTAAATACCATGGCACTCATGGGCACAGGACCGAGGACTACAGAGAGCTTTGAGAAGAGGTATCCCGATTGTTCAACGAAGGGCACCTTCGAGAGTTCCTCAACGACCGGGCCAAAAATCACTTTGGAGGAAGAGATGCAAACAGAAAAAATGACCTAGAGGAGCCATAACATATCATTAACATGATCATCGGAGGGGTCGACGTCCCGAAAAGTCCCATGTTCAAGCGAACAAAATTATCCATCACGAGGAAAAGGCTGACTCGGGACTATATACCCGAGGATACCCTCGTATTCGGTGAGGAAGACATCGAAGCCTTATCCCAGCCTCATAACGACGCACTGGTGATTTATTTCCTTTTAAATCAGTTTCAAATTAAACGTGTGCTCGTGGATCCAGGTAGCTCGGCGAACATAATCAGGTTTATGGTTGTGGAGCAGCTCGGGCTGCTCGACCAAATCCTGCCCGCCTCTCGAGTCATGAACGGATTCAATATGGAAAGTGAGAAAAATGAAGGGGGAAATCATCCTCCCAGTAAACGTGGCCAGTACTATTCAAGATACCAAGCTCCATGTCATCGAAGGTGATATGAGATACAATGCCCTACTTGGTGTCGTGCACCCTTTTTTTCCTCTTCCTCGCGGAAGATCGGGTTCATGACATTGGTTGGTACAACTCTTTCCTTTTGGGAAAGGGGTTTGCATATTTTGAAGAGTCGCCACCTAACGATTTTAACGGTGCGTTAAGGCACCTAAGAGGTTTAATTACAACTACTTTGCTAACCAGAGATTTGGGTAAGGGCTTTAAATTATCCTAAAGGGAAGGTGTTAGGCACCCCTCAGGATCCACAAGTGTGGTTCCTGGCTAAATGGTTTCGTGAATTTATACAACTAACAAATAACAAGTAAAGGCTCAAATAAGAGGGGATTTAAGTCTTAAGCATACATGTATTTAGAAAACAGTGGGGATAATTACAAACTAGCGTATACAGGTGTCCTAGGTTTATAATAATATGGATCACATCAATGCAATACCCGGTAATCACTCCTCGAAGAGGGGCTACATGTGGTATTAGCGCCGGTCATCATATCCATATTCTACCCTTCCCACCCCATGAAGGTAATTAAAGCGTGTGTTGGTCACAGATTCTATTGCGTGCTATTACCCGTCCCATCCTATCAGTCTTGGAGGAGGTTAGGACTACTATCCTAAAAGGGTAGGTACTAGGCAGACCCTCAGGTTTAAAAGGGTAAAATTCTAAGGCGACAAACAAGGAACATGTAGGACTGCAGTCAGTGGGAAACACATAGGAGCATAAAAGAGGCTCATATTTTCCTCCGCAGATAATGCATATAATTACCACGACTAAAACACATATAAGGGAAGTGCTGTTAATTAAGATCCTAAAACATGGTATCTAGGTGAATGCAAAGGATAGGCAGACTTGTTTTACAACCCAAAAAAAACATGCTCTGGATCAGCTTGCCTACTGATTTAAAAGTACCTATTAGTGTTAAGGAGCACACACAAGAGAGACAGATTTCTAAATTTTTTTAGTCATCTAAGGCTTGCCTAGGCGGGAGTGTATATTAAAAGAATTATTAGAGGAATTGTTTCAAATTGTTACCTAAACATGCTGTTCTAGATTGTTCAGAACACAAAAGCATTACCTGTTGTTTTCAGAGAAAAACTGAGTGAGGTTGTTATACCTTTTTATACATTAGTAATTAGACTAAATGTAGTTGAGCGATTAGGGCCCTATAACATGATATCTAATGCACAGACTGAGATGCAGAATGATGCGTATGTAGAATTCTAAGCATGATTTCTAAATGCTCAGTAGTTACGGTATTAAACATGGTTTTAGAAGATGCTAGAATGATAATTTATTTTAATGTTGTTTAGCCCGGGGCAAGATTTCTAAGCGTGCATGGCAGTGTGGAAGATGATAGTAGAGAATACCATTTATTAGCCGGATTTTTCTAAGTAAAAGTGAACATGCTGAAACAGTAGGTATGAGACCTAATAAACATGATTTCTAATGCGTGAATTTGAACATATGGGCCTAAACATGGTCTGTATTGCACAGATAGGAAATAAAATCAAATAGCATGGTTTCTAATGCATGAATTTGAACATATGGGCTTAAACATGATCTCTATTGCACAGATAGTCAATAAAGTCCAATAGCATGATTTCTATCCCTTTAATAGCTAATGTATGCGTAGTTACCCCTCCCTTTTCACTATCCATCCCTGAGTTGTTACAAATTATTACAAGCCAGATAATTATGAATTACACAACTAAAGGAAAAACAAGAAGCTACTTCTATAGGGAGCCTTCAATTAGGCCCAGATCTTCCAAACCTCAATGCCTTATGCTATTTCATAGCCTTTCATAGTCCGGGCGTGTCAGAGTTCCCTAAGGACCTCAAGGGCTCCCGGGCAGTGCTTACACACAGACATAGCCAAAGAATTAAACATGTGCAGTGTTGAAGTGCCAGTCTTGTGTGTCAGAGTTCAAAGGGTACTCAAATATTCCCAAAGCAGTGCTCACACGAAAGGGGATGAACTTAGACTTCTAAGAGTATATATGAGAGTGCTTTTTATTTAATAGGATTTAAGTAAGGAACAATTTTGAGAAAGAGTAAGTAAGAAAACAGTTTTCGAAGAAGAAAATGGAAGCTTAGCACTACAAAGGACTAAGGATAGTCCAACAATCACAAACAGGGGCAACGGGATTAGGGGGACAAATACAGAGCATGTAAGGGCAGACATGCAGCAGGTAGATACACGCGTAGACACACAATCATAAACTCCTAGGGGTCTAGAGGATCAGGGTGTACATTGCCAGGTTAGATTAACAACTAATGCCATGATTAAACTAATGTACCAGTCATAGGAATGTAAGAAGTAGGTCCTAAGTGTCTAAAAACATGTTGGTCATAAACAAATAAAGCCTAATTTAAACATGCAGAGGGGAGTTCAGGATCCTAGATACATGCTGAAGAATAAGTAAGCATGTTGGAAGCATGCTGAATTATGACAGTAATGGAAACATGTTGGTTTGAGGAACTAAAATCTAAATTAGAACATACCAGTAAAGTGAAGAAAGCAGTAACACAAACAAGAAAGTAGGAGAATGCACAATAGTTAGCCTTGGCTTGCAACCGGCTAACCTAGAGGAGTAGTAATTAGCACAGAACAGAGAGCATAAAGTCTTTTAAATTGTGAGAGAGATTTTTTGAACAGATTGGTTCGTGTGTGTGTCTGTGTATGAATATAGTATATATAGTTTTGAAAACTTGATGAAAAATAAGGAAAAGAATCAGAAGTAACCAGTGATTGTGGGACTGAATGTCAATCAGTACCCAATTAACACAAGTATCCTATAATCAAGGGAGTGATCCACACAGTCAGTATTAAATAAGGAAAGAACCATATATAGCTTAGAGGAATATAAGAACAGTGTAAGTATAATAGGCAATTAGGTATCCCTTAATTGAAGGGGTTAAGCTCAAATGGCTAGTAGGTAAAAATTAATTAAGGAAATTTCTTATGTTTGTAACATGTAAGGAAACAATTTAACCCCTAATTCAAGCATACAATTGAAACTAGGTTCAATAGATATCACTTAAGGAAATAGTAATCGATTAACAGTTAATCAATTATGTAACAAGGTAAGAAAACAAAGTTGGAAATCAGTAAGAACATCTCTTAAGAAATCAGGGATTCGAAATTGGTACTAATTAAGGGAAGGCCTCATGTATCTAAGGAAACATTCAGAATCAGCAGGGGATATCGTATGAAAAATCAGTATAGTACTACTTATAATCATTCGGGGATTCAAGACAGTAATGATTCAAGATGGGTGAACACACAAGAAGCAGCAGAATCAAAGACCCAATAGCATGGTGAAGCAATAATCACAAAGAAACAGGGATTACTCATGGGAAACAGACACACATACAAATCGAAAGAAAAGACATGCTCAGCATTTAGAACACAGTGTTAAAACTCAATAAATCATGATTAAAAGTGATAAAACATTTAAGCATATGAGAAAAATCACTTAAACTTTGAGAAATCATTTGAATAAAATGTTTCAAAAATCCTAAGTGAAACACTTTTAAAAAAAATAGAAAACCTTAAAGAAAAAATGTAATAATACTCCTAATAAACACGGATCTAGTGTAGATCTAAGAGAATAGGAAGGTTTTAGAAGAAGACATGTAAAAAGCTTCATGATATACACAGATCTAAGACTGATCTAAAGAAATCTTAAAAATACAAGGAGTTAGGGTTTCAGAGAGTTGAAAAAACAAGAAAAACCTTAAAGATGTTGCCAGTGTTAGCCGGAAAGGTCATGGCTCTTACTCAGACGGACGGAGGAGGCCGGAAGATGGCATGAGGGACCATGGGTAGGATCTGAACCGTTCCAGGTTCTCTTGAGGGCCTTAGGGTGTCATTAGATTGGTGTAGGATGAAGCAGTAACCAGGAGATAATGGGAGACCATAGTTTCCGGCGAGGGAACTAGCCAGAGAAGACGAACAAACTTCATCGGAGAAGGGAGGAAAGGGAAGGTCCTAGAGACAACCAGAGAGAGATAGAGAGAGAATGAGAGACTGGGAAATGAGAAGTCGGAGGGGGGGTAGGTCTAGGTTTAATTATGGAAGGTGGGATATGGGCCGTTGATAAGAAATAATCAACGACCAGGATTAGCCAAAGGGTTGGGTCGGGATGGTGAGGTATTGGGCTTAGGTTTATTTGGGTGATTTTAAAAGGGGGTATTGGGCTGGTAGATTTAGGCTAAAATCGAAATTAAAAATGGCTATTAGTTAAATACCCAAAAAATAGATAAATAATTAATAAAAAATAGGTAATAATTATATAAAATGAAATTAATGCTAAATAAATGAATTTAATGTAATTAATAATATAAAAATATAAAATGAAATAATTATTGATTTAAATGGTATAAACTGTACAATTAGGCCATAGTTGTAAAATTATTGTAATTATGGTCAAATAATGCCAAATTGGCTAATTTGTGAAATAATTAAATCCTAATAGGATTAAAAATGATATTTTGATTGGGAAATATTTTGAAATTATTTATAATACAATTTTTGAATAATTATTGATTATAAAAATATTGAATAAATTGGAACACGATTTAATAAAAATATGAAAAATTTCAGCAAAATACCAGTTATTATAAAGAGTGATTTTGGAGGTATGTATACAAATTTTAAAAATAGTTTGAGAAAAAATTGGGTATCAACACTTGGGAGGCCATGGATTCATAGTATGAGAGCGGTGCCATAAACTCTTCATCAAATGATGAAGTTCCCCACAAAGGACGGGGTAACACGATGTATGGAGAGCAGCGTGCAGCAAAGGATTTTTCTACAATTAGCACAACTACGTGCTTGTAACCTCACGTACAAGGCATTCAATTATCAAATATCACATCCTAAGGGGAAAGGTCCCCCGCACAAGGTTAGACAAGCCACTTACCTCGAACCGACTCAAAAATCAACTCGAAACCACACGTTTTCCACGGGTATCCGACTCCAAATGGCCCAAATCTATTTAAATAAATTTCATATCGTAAATAACATCTCAAGCAACTGATTCTACTATTTAATTCAAAGTTACGGTGCAAAATTAGGTAAAATGACCAAAATGCCCCTCAGGCCAGCATCTCAGATTCGGATAAATTTTTCATTTTCAGGACCCTCGTACTCTCACGAGTCCAGCCATTTAAAAATCTCTCTAATCGGAGGTCAATCACCCACTCAAACCCCAATTTTAGAAAAACCTAAGTTCTACCCAAATCACCCAATCTCACCCATGGAAATCTTTGATTTTAAGTTGAAAACATGTTAAATAATGTTAATGATTGAAAGAATTGAGTAAAAACCAAATTACAAATGATTTGGAAGGAGTCTTGTTCTTGAAAAAATCGCCTAAGGGTGTTTGAGTTTGAGAAAATATGAAAATGTAGTCAAAATATCGGTTTAAGTGCATTGCAGGCCACTGGTTTGCATGGGAATTGCGAATGGGGTTCGCAATTGCGAACCCTTCAGAAATTCCCAGCTTTCGCATTTGCGACCTCAGGCAGAAGAGGGAAGTTCGCATTTGCGATGGCAGACGTCGCATTTGCGACCACCCTTCGCATTTGCAAACCTCTTGGTCGCATTTGCGATCAGGCATGCCCAGACCCACCTTCGCATTTGCGATGAGTAGCTCGCATTTGCGAGTTCGCATTTGCGATGCTGGCTTCACAAATACGAAGCCTGCAGATCAGCTACTCCAGCAATTTTCAAGTCCAAAAATAAAATTCGTGGCCTATCCAAAACTCACCCGAGCCCTCGGAGCTCCAAACTAAATATACACACTACCTCAAAAACATCCTAAGAACTTATACGTGCGATCAAATCGCCAAAATATCATCATATTCATCGAATTAAGCCTCAAAATCCATGAATTCTATCAAATTTCATAAAACATCAAATTTTCCATTTTAAGTCTGAAACACGTCAAACGAGATTCGTTTTCAACCAAACTTTACAGAAAGGACTTAAACCATATATAAAACAAGTATCGGGCACCGAAACCAAAATACGGGCCCGATACCATCGCTTTCTCATCAAATTTCATTTTCAATTTCCTTAAATATTTTCAGAAAACAATTTTACTCAAAAATTCATTTCTCTGGCTTGGGACCTCTGAATTCAATTCCGGGCATATGCCCAAGTCCCATATTTTCCTACGGACCCTCCGGGACCCTCAAATCATAGGTCCTGGTCCGTTTACCCAAAATGTTGACCGAAGTCAAATTTATTCATTTTAATATCAAAACTTAGCATTTTTCACAAAATTTCATATTTAAGCTTTCCGTCTACGCACCCAGACTGCGCACGCAAATCGAGGCAACCCTAAATGAGGCTTCCAAGGCCTCAGAAGCACAAAATGGGTAAGAAAATAGGTGATGACCCTTTGGGTCGTCACATTCTCCACCTCTAAAACAACTGTTCGTCCTCGAACGGACAAAAGAAGGAAGCACCTGAGTCGGGGAATAGATGAGGGTCACGGCTGCGCATATCAAACTTGGACTCCCAGGTCGATGCCTCAGGAGGCTGACCTCTCCACTGAACACGAGCAAAAGGGAAACTCTTGGATCTCAACTGAAGAACCTGCCGGTTTAGAATAGCTACTGGATCCTCCTCATAAGATATGTCCTTGTCCAACTGGACTGAATTGAAACCCAACACGTGCAACGGGTCACTGTGATACCTACGGAGCATCGAAACATGAAATACCGGATGAACTCCTGCCAAGCTGGGAGGTAAGGCAAGCTCATAAGCAACCTCCCCAACACGCCTCAATATCTCGAAAGGGCCAATAAACCTCTGACTCAACTTCCCTTTCTTCCCAAAAGTCATGACGCCCTTCATAGGCGAAACCTGAAAGCAGAACCCGCTCTCCGACCATATATGAAACATCACGAACCTTCCGGTCTGCGTAACTCTTCTGTCTGGACTGGGCTGTACGGAGTCTATCCTGAATCACCTCTACCTTCTCCAATGCATCTGGAACCAACTCTGTTCCCAATAGCTTGGCCTCACCCGGATCGAACCAACCCACCGGGGATCTACACATCCTACCATATAAAGCCTCATACGGCGTCATCTGAATGCTGGACTGATAACTGTTATTGTAAGCAAACTCCGCCAGTGGCAAGAACTGATCCCAAGACCCTCCAAACTCAATCACACACGCACTGAGCATATCCTCAATGATCTGAATAGTGCGCTCGGACTGTCCGTACTTCTGGGGGTGGAATGTTGTGCTCAACTCCACCCGAGTACCCGACTCCTGCTGAACGGCCTTCCAGAACCGTGATGTAAACTGAGTACCTCTGTCTAAAATAATAGAAACTAGAATACCATGCAGACAAATGATCTTCCGGATATAAATCTCCGCCAACCGATCAGATGAATAACTAGTCAGTACCGGAATGAAATGTGCTGATTTTGTCAGCCGATCTACAATCACCCAAATGGCATCATGGTTCCTCAAAGTTCGAGGAAGTCCAACCACAAAGCCCATGGTGATCCGCTCCCACTTCCACTCTGGAAGCTCAATCTGTTGAAGTAACCCTCCCTGTCTTTGATGCTCACATTTGACCTACTGACAGTTGAGGCACTTGGCTAAAACCTCTGCTATATCCTTCTTCATTCTTCGCCACCAATAGTGCTGCCTCAAATCCTGATACATCTTCGCACCACCCGGATGGATGGAATACCGCGAACTATGGGCCTCATCTAAAATCAACTCCCGAAGCCCATCAACATTAAGCATACAAATTCGACCATGCATCCTCAATACCCCGTCATCTCCAATGGTCACATCTCTGGCATCACCGTGTTGGACCGTGTCCTTGAGGACACGTAAATGAGGAGCATCGTACTACCTCTCCCTGATACGATCGAATAAGGAAGACCGAGAAACCACACAATCTAGGACCCGACTGGGCTCCGAAATGTCCAATCTCACAAACTGACTAGCTAAGGCCTGAACATCCATCGCCATAGGCCTCTCTGAAGCTGGTAAATATGCCAAACTCTCCGTCGGGCGACACAAATCATCGGCCACCACATTGGCCTTCCCCGGGTGGTATAATATAGTGATGTCATAGTCCTTTTGCTACTCTAACCATCTACTCTGATGCAAATTCATATCCTTCTGCCTGAATATGTGCTGCAAACTCCGGTGATCCGTAAATATCTCACAGGGAACACCATATAAATAATGACGCCAGATCTTCAAGGCATGAACAATGGCAGCTAACTCAAGGTCATGGACAGGGTAATTCTTCTCATGTATCTTCAACTGTCTAGACGCATAGGCAATCACCCTACTATCCTGCATCAACACCGCTCCAAGGCCGACTCGCGAGGCATCACAATAAACTGTATAAGACCCCGAACCAGTAGGCAATATCAAGATTGGGGCTGTAGAAAAAGCTGTCTTGAGCTTCTGAAAGCTCGTCGCACACTCCTCTGTCCACTGAAATGGAGCACCCTTCTGGGTCAATCTGGTCATAGGGGCTGCAATCGATGAAAATCCCTCCACAAAACGACGGTAGTAGCCCGCCAAGCCAAGGAAACTGCAAATCTCCGTAACTGAGGACAGCCTGGGACAACTCTGCACGACCTCTACCTTCTTCGGATCCACCTGAATGCCCTCACTCGATACTACGTGGCCCAAGAATGCCACAGAACTCAACCAAAACTCACATTTTGCGAACTTTGCATACAACTTCTTCTCTCTCTAGGTCTGAAGTACTGTCCTCAGGTGCTGCACATGATCTTCCCGCCTCCGGGAGAAAGCAAGAATATCATATATGAAAACAATGACGAACGAGTCGAGATATGTCCTGAACACACTGTGCATCAAATGCATAAATGTTGTTGGGGCATTAGTCAGCCCAAATGACATAACTAGAAACTCGTAATGGCCATACTGAGTCCTGAAGGCAGTCTTCAGACTATCCGGCTCCCGAATCTTCAACGGATGGTAACCTGAGAGAAAATCAATCTTAGAAAATACATGTGCGCCCTGAAGCTGGTCAAGTAGATCGTCAATACGAGGCAAGGGATAACGGTTCTTCACACTAACCTTGTTCAACTGTCAATAATGAATACACATGCGCATAGAACCGTCCTTTTTCTTCACAAACAAGACAGGAGCACCCCAAGGTGAAACACTGGGTCGAATAAAACCCTTGTCAAGCAATTCTTGTAACTGATCCTTCAACTCCTTCAACTCAGGAGGAGTCATACGGTACGGAGGAATGGAAATGGGCTGAGTTCCCGGCAACAAATCAATGCCAATATCAATGTCTCCATCTGGCGGCATGCCCGGAAGATCAGCTGGAAACACATCGGGATAATCCCGTACCACTGGAACTGAATCAACAGAAGGGGTATCAATACTGATATCTCTCACATAAGCAAAATACGTGGGACACCCCTTCTCAACCATACGATGAGCTTTAAAGAAAGAGATAACTCTACTGGGAGTGTGATCTAAGGTACCACTCCACTCAACACACGGAATACCTGGCATAGCCAGCGTCACGGTCTTGGCGTGACAATCAAGAATAGCATAATGGGGCGACAACCAGTCCATGCCCAAGATAATATCAAAATCCACCATATCGAGTAACAATAAATTTGCACTGGTCTCAAAACCATAAATAGTAACCAAAAACGACCGATAAATACGGTCCACGACAAGAGAGTCCCCCACAGGAGTAGAAACATAAACTGGAGAACCCAAAGAATCTCGGGCTATACCGAAATGTGGAGCAAAATAAGAAGACACATAGGAATACATGGAGCCTGGATCGAATAGAACCGATGCATCTCTTTGACAAACCAGTATAATACCTGTAATGATAGCATCGAAGGCAACATCCTCGGTACGAGGAGGAATAGCATAATATCTAGTCTGCCCTCCCCCTCGGGCGACCTCTACCTCCCTAACCTCCGCCCTTAGCTGGCTGGGCAGATGAGGTAGCAGCTGGAGCTGTGATCATGGCCAGAGAACTCTGCTGAGCACCTTGTGGCTGAAAAGTCTTTGAAGATGCACCCCTACCAAGTCTGGGGCAGTCCCTAACCAGATGGCGTGTCTCGCCATACGCGAAACAAGCTTTGGGAGGACGTGGTGGCTGTGACTGGCTAGGGCCAGGTCTGCTAGACTGAAAATTGGAGGTGCATAGTAAGGCTCTGAGGCCTGGGTGGAGCTGAGGTACCGCTGGCTGCTGGAAGAGCTGAATGAACGGGGCGGCCCATATAACCCCTACCATGTCGACCTGCTGCTGGGGTACGGGCACTAGAGTAGTGGTCCGACTCTCGAGACCTCTTGGCTTCTCTCTCCTCTCGCTCCCTAGCGAGCATACCCTCGATCCTCCTATCAATGCTCACTACCTATTGATAAGGAATGTCCATCTCTAACTCTCGAGCCATGCTAGATCTGATGGGTGGGATAAGACCCTCAATGAACTGGCGAACCTTCTCACAGACAGTAGCAACCAAGGCCGGTGGATGCCTAGCCAATCTGGTGTAACGGATAGCATACTCTGAAACTGTCATAGCACCCTGGCGCAAATGCTCAAACTCTGCGCGCCATGCGTCCCTGAGGCTCTGAGGAACAAACTCTCTCGGGAACATGTCTGAGAACTAGGTCCAGGTTAGTGAAGTAGCCTCTTCTGGACTGTCTAACTCATATGAGCGCCACCAATCATAAGCGGCTCCGCGAAGCTGGAAGGTAGTAAAGGAAACCCCACTAGATCCGGCTATACCCATAGTGCAAATAATACAGTGACACTCCTCTAAAAACTCCAAGGCATTGTTTGATGCTTGCCTACTGAATACCGGAGGATCATACTTCTTGAACCTCTCAAGTCTCCACCTTGTCCTCTGAAGCAGCTAAACCATCCTCGGGCTGAACTGGCACTACGGGCGGTGCAGGAATGATATCAGGGACCTGCTCCACAGGCACTCGCTGCTCAGGAGTGTGGGCGGCGGAAGTCTGTGCTCCTCCTCCGGCCTGGGATGTGGTTGCAGCAAGGGGAAGCAACCCTGCCTGAGCCAGATTGGTGTACATAGACATGAACTGAGCTAACATCTCCTGAAGGGCTGGAGTAGTAGTGGTAGTAGGCGTGTCAGGTGCCTGAACCTCGGCTGGATCTGCTGGTGGTACCTCGGCGGCAGCTTGCACAGGTGCCCTCGCTCCACCACGTGCGCGTCCTCGGCCTCTACCTCTGCCCTGGCCTCTGACGGCTGCAATAGGGGACGGGTGCCTGATCGTCCCGAGTAGCACGTGTCCTCACCATCTGTGAGAGAATAGAAGATAGAGGTTTAGAATTGATGTCAAAAATATTGCACGACAAGGAAATCAATGAAGTAAAGATTATTCCTAAACAGTTACATAGCCTTTCGTAGATAAGTACAGACGTGCCTGTACCGATCAGCGAGACTCTAATAAACCGGCATGTGTTCCGTGACTCCTATGAACCTAGAGCTCTGATACCAACTAGTCACGACCCCAGTTCGCCCTCCGTGAACATGTCGTGATGGCACCTAGTCCCTATAACTAGGTAAGCCTAACAATGTTGAAAAATAACACAACTTGCGGAATAATTAATTAAGAATGAACAACTAAAGAAAGACTCTATACATAAATGTCGTTTGGCATATACAACCCAAAAAAATATAATGCGGAAGTCTACAATATCACCCCAAAACCCGAAAACTCACAGGAAAACACAGGCTAACAGAAATATATTACACTGCTCTAACTCCAGAATGTCTAAACAACTTAAAGGAAGGAAAAGCTTTCCACTAAAGCTGGAATAAGATAGAGACTCCTGGTCTGTGGACGCGGCAGATGTACCTCGAAGTCTCTGCTAGATCTCTCAACCTCAGGGATAGTGCTCCTGGGTGGAGGTACCTGGATCTACACATGAAAAACATGCGCAGAAGGGGCATGAGTACACCACAGCGGTACTCAGTAAGTGCCAAGCCTAACCTCGGTCGGGTAGTGACGAGGAAGGTCAGGGCCCTACTGAGGTTAAACAATATAATAGGAATTTACAGTATGAAAACAGACAGTAATAATGAATACAGCAGTGAAATAAGACAGGTCAAACAAAGCAATAACAAAAACACAAGAACAGAGTAAACACGGAATATGTACAACTCAATAATAATGGTGACAATGAGGATCTCCCAGCATACCGTCCTGTAGTCCTTTTCTCAACTGTCCAGTGGATCTCCCGGGATACCGTCCCGTAGTCCATCGTATGAATATCCGAAGGATCTCCCGAGATATCGTCACGTAGTCCGAAAGTAAATATGCAGGGGGATGTCCCGGGATACCGTCCCGTAGTCCCAAAGTAAATATGCAGGGGGATCTTCCCGGATACCGTCCCGTAGTCCCAAAGTAAATATGCAGAGGGATCTCCCGGGATACCATCCCGTAGTCAAAAAGTAAATATGCAGCCACAACAAGAAGATATTCAGAAACAGAGTGCAAAAATTCAAGGCAACAAGTAGTTCTAGCCTAACATGCTTCACGTAGTACAATTAAAACAACTTAAGCGATTAGGCAATTTAGGGCAACTAGGTGTGCTTTTCTAAGCTAACATAGACTATAATTGCAAATATAATAAAACAGGTAAGAGAGAAACTCAGTCTAATTATTTAAAGTATAACCGGATTTTTCAACAATTAGAACAAGTATGTGCTCGTCACCTCATGTACAAGGCATTCAATTACCAAATATCATATCCTAAGGGGAAAGGTCCCCCACACAAGGTTAGACAAGCCACTTACCTCGAACCGGCTCAAAAATAAACTCGAAACCACACGTTTGCCACGGGTATCCGACTCCAAATGGCCCAAATCTACTTAAATAAATTTCATATCATAAATAACATCCCAAGCAACTGATTCTACTATTTAATTCAATCTTACGGCGCAGAATTAGGTAAAATGACCAAAACGCCCCTCAGGCCAGCATCTCGGATTCGGATAAATTTTACATTTTCAGGACCCTCGTACTCTCACGAGTCCATCCATATAAAAATCACTCTACTCGGAGGTCAATCACCCACACAAACCCCAATTTTGGAAAAACCTAAGTTCTACCCAAATCACCCAATCTCACCCATGGAAATCTTTGATTTTAAGTTGAAAACATCTTAAATGATGTTAATGATTGAAAGAATTGAGTAAAAACCAACTTACAAATGATTTGGAAGGAGTCTTGTTCTTGGAAAAATCGCTTAAGGGTGTTTGAGAAAATATGAAAAGTGAGTCAAAAATTCGGTTTAAGTGCATTGCAGGCCACTGGTTGGCATGGGAATTGCGAACTGGGGTTCGCAATTGCGAGCCCTTCATAAATTCGTAGCTTTCGAATTTGTGATCCATATGTCGCATTTGCGACCTGGGGCAGAAGAGGCAAGTTCGCATTTGCGATGGCAAACGTCGCATTTGCGACCACCCTTTGCATTTGCGAACCTCTTGGTCGCATTTGCGATCAGGCTTGCCCAGACCCACCTTCGCATTTGCGATGAGTAGCTCGCATTTGCGATGCTGGCTTCGCAAATGCGAAGCCTGCAGATCAGCTACACCAGCAATTTTGAAGTCCAAAAATGAAATCTGTGGCCTATCCAAAACTCACCCGATCCCTCGAGGCTCGAAACTAGATATACACACTACCTCAGAAACATCCTAAGAACTTAACCGTGTGATCAAATCGCCAAAATAACATCATATTCATCGAATTAAGGCTCAAAATCCATGAATTCTATCAAATTTCATAAAACATCAAATTTTCCATTTTAAGTCCGAAACACGTCAAACGAGATCCGTTTTCAACCAAACTTTACAGAAAGGACTTAAACCATATATAAGACCTGTACCGGGCGCTGGAACCAAAATACGGGCCCGATACCATCGCTTTCTCATCAGATTTCATTTTCAATTTCCTTAAATATTTTTAGAAAACAATTTTACTCAAAAATTCATTTCTCGGGCTTGGGACCTCGGAATTTCATTCCGGGCTTGGGACCTCAGAATTCGATTCCGGGCATACGCCCAAGTCCCATATTTTCCTACGGACCCTCCGGGACCCTCAAATCACGGGTCTGGGTCCGTTTACCCAAAATGTTGACCGAAGTCAAATTTATTCATTTTAATATCAAAACTTAGCATTTTTCACAAAATTTCATATTTAAGCTTTCTGGCTACGCGCCCGGACTGCGCACGCAAATAGAGGCAACCCTAAATGAGGTTTCCAAGGCCTTAGAAGCACGGAATAGGTAATAAAATAGGTGATGACCCTTTGGGTCGTCACATATGGGCATCGAACTCGGGAGTACGATATCGAGTACCAACCCCGAACGGCTATCAAGTCTCAAATTTTGGCAGATTCTGTGGCCGATTTTATGCCTACCCTCGTGCCTGAGGTAGAGAAAGAACTCTTATTGAAGGCGGGAACATCATCGGGGGAGTTGGCCCTTTTTACTGACGGAGCCTCGGACATGAAAGGGTCCGGTCTTGGCGTAGTTCTAAAACCACCTACGGGTGGCACAATTAGACAATCTATAAAAACTTCAAAGTTGACTAATAGTGAGGCCGAGTATGAGGCCATGATTGCAGGTCTCGAACTGGCCAAAAGCCTGGGAGCAGAGGTCGTCGAAGCAAAATGCGACTCTCTTCTAGTTGTAAACCAAGTGAACGGAAGCTTCGAGGTTCGAGAAGATAGGATGCAAAGATAATTAGACAAGATTCAAGTTACGTTTCACCGCTTCAAAGAATGGACCCTAATCCATGTACCTCGAGAACATAACAGCGAGGCAGATGCACTCGCAAACTTGGGATCGTCTGTCGAAGAGGATGACATACTCCCGGGGACTGTTGTGCAGCTATCCAAATCGGCGATCGAAGAAGGTCATGTCGAAGTCAACTCCACAAGCCTATCATGGGATTGTAGGAACAAGTACATTGACTACTTGAAACATGGGAAGCTCCCCACGGATCCAAAGGAATTGAGGGCCCTTGGAGCTAAAGCAGCCCGAGTTTCACTCGACGAGAATGGAACACTACACAGAAGGAACTTCGACGGGCCACTGGCAGTATGCTTAGGACCGGGGGACACCGACCATGTGCTACGAGAAATTCGCAAAGGCTCATGTGGAAACAACTCCGGAGCTGACTCCCTGGTTTGAAAGGTAATCAGAGCAGGTTACTACTGGGATAGCATGGAAAAAGACACCACGGAATTTGTTCGAAGATGTGACAAATGCCAAAGAGTTTCATCGATGATTCATCAACCCGGTGAACAACTGCACTGGGTCCTATCCCAATGTCCATTCATGAAATGGGGAATGGATATCGTCGACCCCATACCAACGCCGCCAGGTAAAGATAGATTTATCTTATTTATGACTGACTACTTCTCAAAATGGGTAGAAGTGCAGGCCTTCGAGAAGATAAGACAAAGGGAAGTCATCGACTTCATGTGGGACCACATCGTCTGCTGATTCGGGATCCCCTCCGAGATCACACGTGACAATGGGAAGCAGTTCATCGGCAGCAAAGTGACGAAGTTCCTCGACGATCATAAAATTAAAAAAATACTATCAACGCCTTACCACCCAAGCGCGAACGATCAGGCCGAGTCCACGAACAAAACTATCATTCGAAACCTGAAGAAGAGGTTAGAGAATGAAAAGGGAAAATGGAGAGAAGTGATTCTCGAAGTGCTATGGGCATATCGAACAACTTCGAAGTCAAACACAGGCGAGACCCCATTCTCTTTGGTATATGGGTCCGAGGAATTGATATCAATCAAGGTCGGAGAACCAAGCACCAGATTCCAGCACGCATCCGAGGACTCAAACAACGAGTCAATGAACACTGCCCTCGAGTTGCTAGATGAAAAACATGAAGTTGTGTTAGTTCGAATGGCCGCTCAAAAACAAAGGATCGAAAGATACTACAATAGGAGAACAAACCTCCGATACTTCGGAGTTGCGGACTTAGTTCTAAGGAAAGTCACCCTCAACACTCGAAACCAAAAAGAAGGGAAGCTAGGCCCTAGCTGGGAAGGACCGTACCGTGTCCTGGGAGTAGTAGGCAAAGGATGCTACAAACTTAGCACCATGGAAGGCGAGCAACCGCCAAGCAATTGGAACATATCAATGCTCAAACGCTATTATTGCTAAGGTATATCCTTCCCTTTTCATTTGTATGTTCCACACTAACCTTTCACAGATGTTCGACTGAGAGAAATCGGGGAACCCGTCAATTTGAAGACCTTGGGTTTTAAAGCACGCGTTGCACTCTTTTTACCTTAGATCGGGTTTTATCCCAAATGGGTATTATCAGCAAGGTTTTTAACGAGGCAAAACCTATATGCTACCTGAGGAAGACTCAACGAATATTCAAGGCTTCTTTTCAATCAACCTCGAATACTAGGGGGCATCACCCCGAGTACCCTTTCGAAGAAAGCAAGTTATGTTGAAGAAGGCCTCAACAGACCAATGTTGAAATGGGCCAAACGGTCAAGTGAACCGTGTCCATGTAGAATAATCAAGCCTGCAAACATGTACACAGATATCAAGCAATCAAATAAGCCTCTTTGCTCATCAAAACGCTTCGCACCTCAAAGAAATTTACTACTTTCACGTAAGACGCCTCAGGGCCCAAAAACTCTCGAACACTCTGGACTGTCATCAACAGCCAGCTCATCGAGCCGTAAAAAACTCAAATTTACAAGACCTCAACGAGGAAACTTCGAGCTACTAAGCCCTCCATGAGGCGACATCAAATTTATAAGACCTCAACGAGGAAACTTCGAGCTAGTAAGCCCTCCATGAGGCGACATCAAATTTATAAGACCTCAACGAGGCAACTTCGAGCTAGTAAGCCCTCCATGACGCGACGTCAAATTTATAAGACCTCAACAAGACATACTCAGAATTGTAAGACCTTAGAAAAAAGGAATACCTCGATATTAAGCCCGAGGCTATATATTCGAACTTGTATGACCCCTAAAATGGCATACCCTCAAATATAGACATCGAGGTCATCTCACCCGGGGACTAAAGGCTACAGCCGAACATAAAGACTACGGTCATATTAAAAGGCTACGGCCGAATGAACACGGCTCGGAGACGTCCGACCAACGCCATAAAACTAAATTCCTTCAAACACTTCAAAAATACTTTGAATAGAATCGGTTAATCATGCTACCCTCGGCATAAGTAAAGGAGCTTCGGTAACATCAGCGACGAATAATGAAACGGCTTCGAAACGATCAACTTCAATAAAAAGGCTTTGAAATATCAGCCTTCGAGGAAACCTCACAAGGTACTCAATTATCGTCACATATCGACGTATAATCGAGGCTCTTATTGGAGCCATAGAAGAGTCGGACAAACACAAAACATGCCAAGGCATAACTTCAAAAGTCTTTAGCAAAAATGAGGGAAAACTACAGCCGTACTAGAGGTCGAATCGACCCAATCTAGAGAGCCTAAGAACCAATTTGTAAGACCTCAATGAGGCGACACCATATTTGTAAAACCATAAAAAGTCATAGCCCCGATACCGAGGCCAAGGACATAATATCGAACTTATAAGACCCCTAAAAGGGCATACCCTCGATATGAAGGCCGCGATCATCTCGCTCGGGGACTACTCATAAGACCTCGCTGAGGCAAAATCAAGATTAAAAGACCTCAACTGTAAGCATCAAAATTTAAACCACAAAAGCAAAGACAAAGGCAAAATGAAAGTTTATGCAAAAACAAGATGAAAGATCTTTTTATATACATGGTGGTACGAAGGTACATTTCCAACACTCTCACAGGGAGCCCTTTACCGAAAGAAAACCTAGTCTATCGTTATCATCGGTGACTTCATCTTTTTCCCCTGGGGACTTTGCCTTCAACAACCCCCTCGGGACTAGCATCCTTGTCAGCTTCCTCCCCTCCGTTTTCAACATCAGTAGAAAGGAGGAACTTAGCACCAATCTCGTCCGCCTTAGCCTGCTCTATCTCCTCCGAGAGATCAGAGCCCTTATCATGAATCTCCTCGAGGGTCTCCCTACGAGATCTGCATCGGGCATACTTATTTCTTCTTCGCTTTCGATCGAAAGCCTCCCCATCAACTCCTTCTGAACATCAGTAGCATATGTTAGACAGTCCTCATTCTCTTCAGATTATTTTCCGAAGTATCACAAGTGAATTTCCGGAACAAGAACAATTTGGGCTACACTTTTGCCAATATCACAATGAGGTGTGCTTCCCCTGAAATTAGGAAAGCACTCAAGAACTTCAAGTAGGAGGATATTAATACTCCCGCAGTAACTTTTGCCTAAAAAATATAACATATATGTGAAGTTACTTGGACTCAGATTTAGGGAAAAGAATAATCGATGAAGCATTTCCCAACATCAAAATTATCTGTGACAAGAAGGAATATCTCCTAGTTATCTTCTCTCCGCCAAGGAATGGCCCGACCAGCTCTATAGATAGGTATATCTTCTTCAGATGGAGGGATCTTCACTTGCACCTTCTTCTCCCAACGGCAATCAAACTTCGCCTTTTCAATATCGGTTACCGGACCAACATATCGAGACGTCGGCTCACAACCACCCGCTACCGAGGAAGATTTATCAGCCTCAAAATCAGATGACGTTTCACAGGGTCCGAGGACGAACTCCTCAACACAAGGGGGAACTTCCATTTCGCTCTTAGACGAGCGTGAAAAATAAGGGGTTTCTCTTTTTGAGGAACCGTCTTAGAAGTGTTGGCCATGACTATGTTAAAATTTCATAATCATAATAAGAAGAAAACTGGCGAATAGATGAACGCAGAGAAGGGATGAAAGCAAAAGCTGCTAAATGGAGATTTGAAGATGTTTCGAAGGGTGAAAATTTGAAAAAGGGTTGGAATATTTATAAAGGTTTTCTAAGCGTATTGGAGAAGTTGAAAGGGCGGCAAATAGCGTTTCAGGGCTTTTGAGAATTGTGCTCCGTGTAACCTTTCTGTCACATCAGTTGTTGACCTCACGTAGCTGATGTCACAGTGGAGATATCAAAGAGCCAAGAATTCAAAATCATTTCTTATCATTTCATTCTAAGAAACGCGGGGACTATCTGTATTTGGTTGGTATCGGGGATTCCGACATTGAGGTCTCCGAAGCATGCCAAGCCCGAACTCAAGAGGGGCGAAGTAGAAAATGAAGTTTGACCTCGAGGTGCATGCCTCGAGAAAGCATATCGGGGACTCATCTCAGCAAACCTCGAGGCAGTATGAAAATCGACGACTACCATAGAAAGACGGGATATTCCCAAGGGCCCGTGGTTAGAGTTGACAAGGTCTGCAAGAATAGTACAAGTCGGTACTGAGCCATTATATAGTTGTACCAGTAGCATTTCCTTGTCATAATTAGACATGTACTATATGGGACTCCTCCCTCTTATATAAAAGGGACCCCTCTCATTTTTGTAACACACATGAATATTCAATACAATAGAACATTCTCTGCTTTTCTTGCTTAAACGTGCTCAACAATTGCTCTATAGATTTATTGCTCTTTACTTATTGTCTACATTTATTGTTCTTCATTTATTGCCCATCATTAGCCGTAAAAGGCTATCCCCGAGGCCCCCAATATCATTGTTTCTTCATCGATTACTCATTATTAACTGCCCTAGCTAGACCTCGAGGCCCCCTTATTCCAGCCAGCTCGAGGCCCAACTCTGTGACAACATCGTTTTGCATATATTACTTTTTTAACTCACACTTAGCATTTCCTATCTAATAACTAGTATTAAGATAAATTACATATTTTTAGAACCACCTAATCAAGTATAATTGTTAATACTATTTTCAAGGTAAACAATGCGATTGGTGAGAAACAGTTTCTATTTGACTATTTAACTCGAAAAGTACTTTTGAGTAGCAATTAGTGTTTGACCAAACTTTTAAAAAGTGCTTCTAAGTGTATTTTTCTCAAAAGTGTTTTTCAAAAAAGTATTTTTAGGTAAAGCTATTTTTCCTGCATCTCAAAAACTGCTTCTGCTTTACCTCAAAAGCATTTTTTTTTTCCTTTTAAAAGCTTGGCCAAACACCTTAATTAAAAGAAAAATTGACCAAAATAACACTTTTATCTCTAAATAAACTTAGCCAAACAGGCTATTAATTTGAAAGTTGCTACAACAAGCTGAGATATAGAGAGAAAAACTTCTTATAATTAATACTATATCATTTTGAGTATTATTTAAGGTTAAAACATCTTTTATATATACCTGATGTCTTCTGATAAGAATCATAAAATATTAATGCTTTGGGCATTATACTTGGTACTATATATATATAATACTTATAAGTTAGAGTTGGCCACGATGTGGCACTTCAATTATCACCTTTACAACTTGTTTGGAGGGTTGTTACCCATTGTATCATATTATATTATTATTTTAAAATAATATTTATTTTGATTGTTTAGTTAAAATTAGTTGTGTATTGTTAAATCCATTATTAAGGAACAACAAAATATTTCATTTTTTTGAAACAACCAATTTGGTATGGTGAGATTATTTCCTATTTTTTTTTTCCAATTATGCTATAACTTATTACTTTATAATTCTATTGTACCTTTTACCCTTTTGTTCATTCCTTTTTTCCTTCTGCCGCTTCCAACTCCAACGTCATGTATATGTTTTGTCTTCTTTTTGTTTTGTTCTTTCTTTTCTTTGGTTTTTAACTCCAATTCTTATTACTTTATCTCCAATTAGCTGCATAATATTGATTTTTAACTCCAATTCTAACTACTTTATGTGTAATTCTTGATAATAGTTAAAACAACTGAGGGTATTTTAGTAAATTTATCAGTTACAGTACAATATGATACAATAAAATCAAACAACAAAATGTTATTTGACAACAAGAAACAATACAATCTATCAAAACATTGTATTCATAAAACGATACAATAAAATACAATACAATATATTATAAAATAATGGATAACAATGATCCAAATAGAGTGTTAAACATTCATTTATATACAACTACTTTAGAGTGTGGATTTGCTTTTAAGAAGTGAACGCTTGTTACTCTTTTGGAGACATTTAATTACCAACTGGAGCACATATATACAAAACTGTTTTAGAGTAGAATATTTTAACATTATCTTCAAATCTATCTCATGACATGGAGTGATGATCTTCAGTAACTTGAAGTTCTCTCGTGAATGATGCAAAGATTGATTATTTTTAAAGTTTCTTTAAATAGATTTGAAGATCGAATATCTAAAAATAGCTTCTTTAAATAAAATTTAGGTATTCACTAAAATAAGGAAATATCTATCATATGTACAAATGTACTCATAATTGTTTTGTGGAGTGGCTCTAGACGGAACAAATATGCCTTTGCTACCTTTTAGGAGAACTCAAAATCACGATGCATATTTGGCGGATATATAATTTGTTAGAGAGGTTAATGTGCGAGGAATAAGCTTTTGCGCTAATTCAAGGGAGGTATAATTGAGGTGTTAGGACTTAGAACATAAGGAAACATCATTCCCTATTTCATTGTAGAGAAAAAAGAAATTATGTTGGATGGAATTATGAAAAAGTTACCTGAAGATGTTGTGATTTATATACTTTCGAGGATTTCAGTGAAATCTCTTTTACGATTTAAATACATCTCCAAGAGTTGGTATACTCTCATACAATCGTCAACATTTATCAAAGTTCATCTGAACGGCAGTACCATAACAAAAAACGAATTCATTCTTTTCACCCGCTCCTTCAGAATAGAGACCGAAGGATTTAAAAATGCCGCGTCTATTGTTTCTAGTGATGATTACGATGATCTTAATCTCGTTTTACAAGATCTAGATCTGCCATATCTGACCTTCACTCCTTACTATAGTTTTAATGAACTCGTCGGCCCTTGTGATGGTTTGGTTGTTTTGACGGATGATGGGGTTATCGTTTTATTTAATCCAGCTACTAAAAATTACATGCTACTCCCACCTAGCCCTTTTGTTTGTTCAAAGGGTTATCATAGCTCCTTTATAGGTGGCGTTGGATGTGGTTTCAATTCAATTGAGAATGACTACAAGTTTGTCAGGATTTCAGAAGTTTTTCTCGATACTTATTGGGGTCCCGAGGAGAGGGAGCAAAAAGTAGAGGTTTATGATTTGCATAGTGATTCTTGGAGAGATTTGAATCATGTGGATCAACAATTGCCTACTGTATTTTGGAATCCATGTTTCGAGATGCTTCATCATGGAGCCTTTCATTGGTATGCAGTTGGAGACTTAACGTATGAAATCTTTTGCTTTGACTTTAGCACTGAATTTTTCTATACATGAAGATGCCTGATACTTGTAATGCCTCTGGTGGGAAGCGTTACAGCCTTGCAGTCTTGAATGAGTCTCTAACATTAATTTGTTATCCCACTCAAGATGCTGAGATTGATCCCATTCAATATACAATGGATATCTAGATAATGATGGAGTACGGAGTAAACGAGTCTTGGACTAAAAAATACATAATCAGACCTCTTCCTATTGAATCCCCATTAACAATTTGGAGGGACCATTTATTGCTTCTTCAAAGCAAAAGTGGACATTTAATGTCCTACAATCTTCGTTCCAATGAATTGAAGGAATTCGATTTACATGGTTATCCTGAAAGCTTGAGAGCTATAGTTTACAAGGAGAGTTTGATTTCAGTTCCAAAACGAAGACGCGAGCATGGTAGAAAAATTAAAAAGTGTTAACGTACTTCATGAAAGAGCACCTGTTTTCGACCAACAAAAGAAAGGTTTTTTCATGAATTCTTAAAAAAGAAATTGTGGTAAGTAGCTTTTTTCACTATAGAATTTTAGTTATAAAAAATGCTTAGCATGTCAATACGTTTAGTTCTTTATGTTGTAAGTTTAGTAAAAGGTTTTTGATAGTGTTATTTTCGTTCAAAGGGAATAATTCTGTCTTTATTCTAAATTGACTGGATTTATAGCTTTTATCTACAATCTCTCTTATGGTTGTAAATTTTAATTGGAGATTAATCAAAGAATGTCACGACTCAAAGTCGGCGGTAGCGATGGACACCCGACAAGCATGTCGCTCCATGAGCAAACCATCGACTGTACATAAATCATATATTGGGGTTCAAGGGATGAAAATATTTTATTTCCACCTTTGCCCACTGTATGCGGTTGAAATCAGGCATATTTGATTTCATAGGTTCGAGGAGCTGCCTCGAGAATAAGCTCTTAATGGACTGGGCTCGAGCTTATTGACAAAGTATGGAGCGTGAAGATCGAAGTGATCGCTGAAGATCGAGACCGAGCATGACCGACTTCGAGTAAGACATAATAACAGAATGGCGAAATATTAGCAACCGGTCGAAGATCACGGCGGAAATCACGGGACAGATCGAATCAAGCAGTTATTGACGCCAATCGTGGGATTTACTTCCATTGTTAGAATTGTACCTTATTTAGGATTCCCCTATTATATAAAGGGGTACCCCATCTATTTGTATCATCATCGTTCACTGATAAAAAAATATATACGCTACTCTATATTTTACTTACTATCCATCATTGTGCATTACTTTTTTCTATTGTTCTTGTTATCCAACCTCAAGACCATCCCGAATCGAGGTCGAACGTATTGCTAAAACTATGGTTTGATTTATTTTACTGTTCAATTTATTCATCTAGTTCATTATTTATCAATTGGTATTGGATTGATCATGTATCCTTAAAACCACAATATAAGTTCCACTGTTACTCGAATTTTAGGGTAAACAGTTTGGCGTCCACCGTGGGGGCTAAGGATAATAGTGATTGTTCAGTACTGATTCTGGTAAAACACACTATTTTACGCTTGTTATTGTCATGATTTGTTGCTTTTATGTTAAAACATGTCAAACACATAAAAAACATCCACACACGGCGACAATGGCCTTGGACTTCACAGGGAAAACGAAAATATGATTTCTCCAGGAATCGAAGTACCGTAGGCTTATCTCAGAGGAGTACCCAGTCGACGTTAGTTCGCACGTTGCTATGAATGCGAAATTAGGCACAAATATCGAGGGAAGTGTATGCAGAGAGGGCAGATTTGGTGGCCCAGGTACACATGGCAGAGAAGACGAGGGAGTCAGGCTCAACAAGCTGTCATTACTCAGTTACAAAATCAACACAGAGTTCCAAATAGGGTTGAGTAGAAGATTACTCGCCGTACAGAGCTAGTACCGAAAAGATCCAGTGATAACACATCGGGGACTGGTCTGTAATGAAAATTCTTGAGAAGCTCACTAATAGAATTGAATCAGAATAAAAGAAAATCGATGCAAGTGATAAAAAGGTGTAGACTCACAACTTCCGAGTTGATCATATACTAGGGGAACCACCAATATTGAAAGGAATGGATCCGAAGAAGTTTGTGCAAAAGCCTTTCCCTCCGAGTACGGTTCGGAAGCCCATTCAAAAGAAGTTCTGTATGCATGACATACCCAAATATAACGGGACCACCGACCCAATGAGCATGTTACCTCTTACACATGCGCCATTAAGGGTAATGATTTTGAGGATGACGAGATCGAGTCTATGTTGTTGAAAAATTTCGGAGATACCCGGTCGAAGGGAGAAATGATTTGGTATCACAACTTGCCACCAAATTCCATCGATTCATTCACCATGTTGGCTAATTCTTTCGTAAAAGCGTATGCCATGGCCAAAAAGGTCGCAACAAGGAAATCAGACCTCTTCAAGGTAAGACAAAGGGATAATGAAATGCTAAGGGAGTTCATGTCCCGATTTCAAATGGATCGCATGGAGTTGCAACCAGTCACAAATGATTGGACAGTTCAAGCTTTAACCCAAGGGTTGAATGAATGGAGTTCAATAGGGTCACGTCAGTTGAAACAAAATTTGATCGAGTATCCAGTTGTAACTTGGGAAGATGTATATAATCGGTATCAATCGAAGATCAGTGTTGAGGACGACCAATTGGGAGCTCCTTCAGGTTCTGTGCATCAAAACAGGTCAACAGAAAAAAATCACAGGGACGTCGACAGGGAGCCAAAGTTGAACAAAGACCGATACCAACCATATGCTGCATATCGAAGAAACAATGGTCAAGGATGCAATTAAACCCGCAGTGATCGAAGAAGTGATCAAGAATATAATTATCGGGGACTTATGAGTAAAACTAGTTTTGACAAATATGCGAATCCCACAGAGGCACCTCGGTTATCAGAATACAATTTTAGCGTTGATGCATCAAGAATTATATCCGCTATTGAAAGAATCAAAGACACTAGGTGGCCCAAACCCATACAGACTGATCCTTCATGAAGGAACCCGAATTTAATGTGAAAATATCATGGCATGCATGATTATAGGACCTAGGATTGCAGGCAATTGAAGGAGCAAGTATCCCATCTATTCAACGAAGGCCACCTTCGAAAATTCTTAGCGATTGAGCTAAGAATCATTTCAGGGAATGGGATGCCAATAGGAAGAATGAACAAGAAGAACCTCAACGTGTCATTCATATGATCGTCGGTGGGGTCGACGTTCCACAAGAGCCCATATTCAAACGCACTAAAGTGTCAATCACAAGGGAAAAATGGACCCGAGATTATGTTCTCGAAGGCACTTTACCATTCAACAATGAGGAAGCATAAGGCATTTCTTGACTCCACAAGGACGCTCTGGTAATTTCTATCTTATTAAATAAAGTTCACTTTAAGTGTGTTTTAGTGGATCCAGGTATCTCGGCAAATATCATCTAATCAAGGTTCGTGGAACAGCTCGGCCATCGTGCATGCATCTCGAGTCTTAAACGGCTTCATAATGGCTAGTGATACGACTAAATGGGAGATTATCCTACCGGTGAACGTGTCCGGAACCATTCAAGATACTAAATTCCACATAATCGAGGGTGACATGAGATATAATGCACTACTCCGAAGGCCCTGGATCCACAACATGAGGCCAGTACCTTCGACCATACACCAAATGATGAAGTTTCCGATGTCGGATAGTGTAAAAACAGTATACGGGGAAAAACATACCGCGAAGGAAATGTTTGCGATCGATGAAGTAACACTGACCTCGACACTACCAACCTCGAAAAGATTGAGCACCAAAGGTAAACAGGCAGCCAAATAGCAATCACCGCCCCCAGCCTCGACCGAATCGGAGAAACATGTAGTAGAAGAAGAAGAAGAAGAAGAAGAGTATTTTTTAACCCCTCGAACTTTTGTTGTTCCCGAAGATTCGGATGCCACCAAATCAACGGTCGAAGAGCTGGAAAAGGTTAAACTAATCGAGTATTTGCCCAAGTGAAACATATACCTAGGAACGAGGCTAACTCCCGAACTCAGGAAAAAACTTATTTAATTTCTTATTGCTAGCATAGACTATTTTTCATGGTCCCATTTAGACATGACAGGGATCCCACCGGAGATAACAACGCATCGACTAAGAATGGAACCCATGTTCAGACCTGTGAAGCAAAAGAGAAGGCCCCAGTCCGAGGTAAAGCCCGCATTCATAAAGGACGAGGTAACTAAACTTCTCCAAATAGGGTTCATTCGGGAGCTAAAACACCCCGAATGGATAGCTAATGTAGTTGTAGTCCCTAAAAAAGGGAACACAATTACAATGTGCATAGACTATAGGACTTAAACAAAGCATTTCCCAAAGATTATTTTCCACTACCTAACATCGATCGCATGATCGATTCCACAGCCGGCCACGAGATCCTTACTTTTCTCGATGCCTATTCCGAGTACAATCAAATCCAAATGAACCCCTGAAGACCAAAAAAATATTTTGTTTATCACCAAGTATGGAACATATTGTTATAATGTAATGCCCTTCAGGCTAAAAAATGCAGGAGCTACCTACCAACGCCTATTAAATAAAATGTTTGAAGAACAAATATGTAGGTCAATGGAAGTTTATATTTATGACATGCTAGTTATGTCCCTGCGCGCATAGGAACATTTAGATCATTTGCAGGAAATGTTTGAGATCTTAAGGAAATATAACATGAAGCTCAACCTCGAGATATATGCTTTCGGGGTCGGTTCGGGCAAATTCCTTGGCTTCATGGTATCAAATAAGGGGATCGAAATCAACCCCGATAAAATCAAGGCCATCGAAGACATCACCTTCGTGGACAGTGTAAAACCCGTACAAAGGTGGACTGGACGGATAGCTGCCTTAGGCTGATTCATCTCGAGGTCATCGGATTAAAGCCACGGGATTTTTCTCTCTACTAAGAAAGAAGAACGATTTCGCGTGGACTCCGGAGTGTCAACAAGCATTGGAAGAATTGAAGCGGTATCTTCCGAGCCCACTACTGCTTCACACTCCGAAGGTAGATAAGAAACTTTACCTGTACTTGGCAGTGTCTGAAATCACGGTAAGTAGTTTCCTAGTTCGAGAAGAGCAAGGTACACATTTTCCTATTTATTATGTGAGTCGAACCTTAGAAGAAGAACAAACTAGGTATCCACACTTAGAGAAATTGGCAATTTCACTCGCTTCTAGAAAGTTAAAACCATATTTTCAATCTCATCCCATATGTGTATAAACCACTTACCCACTCCGTAATATTTTGCACAAGCTCGAACTATCAGGCCGATTGGCCAAATGGGCCGTCGAACTTAGTGGGTACGATATCAAATATCAACCCCCAGTGGCCATCAAGTCTAAAATTTTAGTGGACTTCGTGGCCGATTTCACAAAAACCCTCGTACCTGAAGTTGAAAAGGAACTCTTAATGAAATCAGGTACATCATCGGCGGTCTGGACCCTTTTCACAGACGGCGCTTCGAATATGAAGGGGTCTGGGCTAGGCATCGTTTTGAAGACTCCCGCAGGTAGCATTATTAGGAAATCCATCAAGACTTGTAAGACTAACAACAACGCCGAGTATGAGTACATGATTGTAGGCCTCGAGCTAGCTAAATTCTTGGGAGAAGATGTCATTGAAGTTAAGTGCGACTTTTTACGGGTGGCGAACCGGGTGAACAAAACCTTCGAAGTTCGAGAGGATAGAATGCAAAGCTACTTGGACAAATTTCAGGTAACTTTGCACCATTTCAAGGAAAGTACTCTACAACATGTACCTCGAAAACAAAATAGTGAGGTCGATGAACTTGCAAATTTGGGGTCATCGGTCGAGGAAGATGAGATTATCTCGGGGACTGTCGTTCAACTCTCAAGATACATGATCAAGGAGGGACATGCCAAGATAAATTCTACGAGCTTAACCTGGGACTTGAGGAATATATACATCGAGTACTTGAAGAATGGAAAGCTCCCATCGGACCCTAAAGAATCGAGGGCCCTACGAACTAAAGCTGCTCCTTTCACACTGGCCTAAGACGGAACATTATACAGAAGGACATTTGATGGACCATTGGTAGTGTGTTTGGGACCAGGAGACACCGATTATGTTATACGAGAGGTCCATGAAGGCGCTTGTGGGAACCATTCCGGCACCGAGTCACTAATTCGCAAAATCATTTGAGCAGGATACTACAAGGATAGCATGGAAAAAAGATCTAAGGAGTTTGTTCGAAAATGTGACAAGTGTCAAAGGTTTGCACCGACGATCCAAAGCTCGTAGAAAAACTTCACTCGGTCATATCACCATATCCATTCATGGAATGGGGGATGGATATCGCTGACCATCTGCCATCGGCACCAGGCAAAGCTATGTTCAGTTTGTTTACGACTGGCTATTTCTCTAAATATCCCGAACCACAGGCTTTCAAGAAAGTCAAAGAGAAAGAGGTTATAGATTTCATCTGGGATCACATCGCATGTCGATTTGGGATACCCGTAGAAATAGTATGCGAAAATGGTAAACAATTTATCGGTAGCAAAGTAACAAAATTCCTCGAAGACCCTAAAATAAGAAAGATATTGTCAACACCGTATCATCCTAGTAGGAACGGACAGGCGAATCAACAAACAAGACTATCATCTAAAACCTGAAGAAAAGGTTGAAAGAAGCTAAAGGGAAATGGAGAGAAATTCTACCCAAATTCCTTTGAGCATATCGAACAACATCAAAGTCCAGTAAAGGAGAAACTTTGTTTTCCTTAGTATATAGCTCAGAATCCTTAATTCTACTCGAAGTCGGAGAACCCAGTGCCAAGTTTTGACATATAACAGAGGAATTGAACCACGAGGCTATCAAAATCAACCTCAAATTGTTAGATAAAAATGACAAGCTGCACTCGTTCGAATGGCTGCACAAAAGAAACAAATCGAAAGGTACTACAGTAGAACAACCAACCTTCACCACTTCAGAGTCAGGGACTTAGTACTAAGGAAAGTCACCATCAACACTTGAAATCCTAATGAAAGAAAACTCGGCCCGAATTGGGAAGGACCCTACCATGTCATTGATATAGTCGAAAAAGGGTCTTATACACTCGGAATGATGGGCGCCGAACCACTGCCAAACAACTGGAACATATCACTTCTCAAACGATATTATTGTTAAGGTATGACTTTTTCCCTTATTTCATTTTCGATGGTAACTCATTGCAGGAGTTCGATCAAAGATATCGAGACCTCAGGTTTTAAAGTATGCATTGCACTCTTTTTCCCTTAGATCGATTTTATCCCAAATGGGTTTATCCGGTGAGGTTTTTAACAAGGCAACAATTATGTGTTACCTGGGGACAATTTAACAGTATCCAAGGCTTCTTTGTAATCAACCTCAAATATTGGGGGGCATCACCCTCAAATGTTGTGTTTCGAGAAAAGTACATCATTTAAAAGGGCCTTGATAGGTAAACATTGTAATGGGCCAAACGGTCGTGTGAACCGTGCCAATTTAGATTAGTCGAGCCCCGATGGAAAAACATGTACGCATGTATAAATTATTCAAAGAAGCATTCTTTCTTCATCAAATATTTTGTGTCTCGAAGAAATTTTTCTATTATGCATCTCATACTTATGATTTTGTGAGAAATGGTTCAAGATCCAACTACAAATATACCTCGAACATTTGGGTACTACTATCAACGATAGGCATATTCGAGTTATCTAAACTCAAGCTAATAAGACCTCAAAGAGGCACCCTTGATCTATAGGCCAAGGCCACCACCTTCAGGAATTAACACTTCGAAAAAGTTCAGAATGATATTGGGAAATAATCCCAAGAGGCATACCCAAACGCTACGGCCAAAATAACGCGGCTTGGAGACGTCTGTATTCTGCAATAACAATAGGCCTTCAAACTCTTCGAAAAAACCGGTTAAAAAAGGCTACCCTCGGTAAACAATCAAAAGGGCTTCGATAAAATCATCCCTCAAAAAATCTTAAGAGGTATCAAATTATCTTAACACGAATGTGCTATGGCACAAAAAGCAAAAGGGTTTCAACCAACCTCAGACCCTCAAAAAACCCAATCGGTAAAAAATATATGTAAGGCATAAAATTTTTTTTACTATGTCTTTTAAGATGAAGGTGATAAATAATAGCCATATTCTAGAGGCCACATCATCCCAATCTAAAAGACCCTAAGGGCTAATACATTTAGAGTTTGAGTCCTTGTTCTCACTCAACTCGGACCTAAGGGTTCCACTGTTCCAAACTCAAATAAAGTTGACTTGAACATAGCTCGAGGATTCAATATAAAACCTCAAGCGGTATGCTACTGTAAGTTCAAAACTTACCCATTATTTGATTAAAAACCTAATGGTTTGTTCTATTTTACGTTCAAAAATTACTCGAACTTAGTTATAAAAATAGTGCAGTTTGGCACCGATTATGCCATCCGAAATCTCGAACAGATTATTAAGCTTGGGGACTCGCCTTTGCTTACCAAGAAAACCTAAGGGTTTTTTTAAGTTTGAGCTAGTGTTCACTCGACTATAGATGCTTCGACAACAAAATCTTCATAAGGCAAAGACAAAGAACAATTTATCACAAATCAGAGACAAAACGGAAAGAATTTTTTTTTTGTATATTTAGACGGTATTTACAAAGACCACGCATGGTATTACAAATAAAACAAAGAAAAAACACAAAAGCAAAAAAAAAATCCTAAGTGCCTAGTCTGCTTTAGGAGTCGCATCTTCGGGAGCCTCATCCTCGGGGCTTCACCCTCATCTCCTCCGCTCTCAGATCCACTCACGGAGTCTTCATTATCGGAGAGTAAGGCTATAACCTCATCCTCCAAAACCTTTGATCTCTCGATATCAGTCGAGAGGTCAAAGCCACAAGTATGTACCTCCTCGAGAGTCTCTCTCCGATATTGGCGCCTAGCATGATCGACAACACATGATAATTTGAACTCAGCAGCAACGGAAATTTCCTAAGCCCGAATGTTGGCAGCTTCAACGTTATCTCGGTATGAAGCCACGAGTACCTCCACCTCATATTTGGCCCTTCAAAGCTCAACGACAAAATGAGCCTCAAGATCTTCAACCTTCTGAGCTCGGGCCAAGCTCTCCTTCTTCACCCTTTGGAGTTGGCCCTCGATCAAAGATAGTTGGGCCCGAACTGCATCATTCTCTGAGGCAAGGCGGTCCATGTTTTTCTTCCACCCTAGAGTCTCGGCCTCCTTCATCTTGGCCTCCTCATGAAGCTGCTCGACCAACTCGCCCTTCTACTGAACCTGCATAATCAAAGTGTTAGACACCAATAATAAGCTAATACATATAACGAGCTCCCAAAAATTTGCATTACCTATTCAATGAGCTCGATTTGTTCTTGATGAGCCCTTGTCAATTCGGCTCGGAGGCTCCTGATATCCTATTCTTTTTTAACATAGAGGAGTTTGAGGCTGTCTCTCTCCTCCATAAGCTTCTTGAGTTCGGCCTCACATCAGGTCAGCTCCATGAACTGTACAAAAAGAAGGAAATCAGACTTAGAGAAATGAGAATAAAACACAAGCATGATAACGAATGCTAAAACTTACTTGATTTAGAAGCCGCTGAGCCTCGTCAAAAATGAGCGCTGCATCCAGGTCGGCACCATTATCAACCCATGCGAAGCATCAGTGGAATATATCATTCCCTTCGTGGTCATCCCCACATCAGGAGTCTCTATAGCCCAAGCATCTTGAAATTTCCCATTATACAACGTAGGGCCAGGCATCGAATCTTCCATTTTAATTTCCTCAAGCGAGTCATTTGGGGCATTCTCTTCTATTTGAAGGGTCTCAGAGCTAGACCCTTCGGGCACACCCACCGGTTGCTCAAGCGATTTCACCACCCGATGACTTGGGGAATCTGCTCGAACCTTCTTCCGATATTTCCTCGGTCCGAGATTGAACCTCTTTGACCGATATCGGCTCAGCAGTCTTCGAAGCTTCAGTGTTTCCCCTCTTCCGAGCTACTAGCAATCAATCGGCCTCCTCTCCTTCTTCGTCCTCCTCCCGAAGTTATTGGACACCATAGGCAGATAAGACTGCAAGATCAGTTATATATTTTTTAGCCCTACTTTTCCTGGGCTTCGGGGTATCTGGAGTCGAGGCCCTTTTACTCTTCCTCTCTTTGGCCGGCTTCAGAACCTCTTCTTCCCTAGGTGGAGGTGGCCTCATGACAACGTTTTCTCCGAGACCTATATGAAAAGAAACTGAGTTAAAAAGAAGCATTTCACGAGTAGAGCATCAAATGCTGACAAAGGAACCTACCATGGTTTTTAGCCTCCTACCGACCGTTAGCCAAATCGCGCCACGAGAACTCATAATTAAAAGAAGTGGAGGCCAGTTGTCGAACACAACCTGCAAGGTTCAGAATTGTTCCAGGAAAAAAAGGAAGTTGCACCGTGAAAAAAACATAGATCAAAAAGAGTGAAGAAAGCAAAATAGTAAACAAACACTATCAGAGAGATTATAGTTACAGTTCATGTTCCATTCTTCGGGGAATGGCATCTTCTCGGCGGGGATCAAATTGGAGGTCTTGATTCGGAAAAACCGGTCCATTCACCGTCGGTCCTTGTCCTCATCTATGCTCGAGAACAACACTTTTGTGGATCGATGCTGGAGCCTTATCAACCCATCCCGATAAACACGAAGGTTGTATAGCCTGATCAGATGATCGAGGGTGAAAGACATACTCTGGACCTTTATTCGTAAAGAATCTGAGCAAATGACAACGTGCCAAAAGGAGGGATATATTTTGCCAAGGGTTACCCAATATTGGCAGCAAAAATCGAGTATGACAGTGTCTACGAGGCCCAATGTGAAAGGGTAAGTATACACACTTAAAAACCCTTTCACATGGGTAGTGATGTCCTCCTCGGGGGTAGGAATCACCACTTCTTTGTTATCTCAGTGACAGTCCTTTTTCACTTGCTCGAGATCTTCTTCAGATTGGCCAGGAACTGAGGAAGATTTTTCGACTTTGAAGTCAGAGGTCAGTTCACATGGTCCAGGAACACACTCTTCAATACGAGGCTCCACCGGCGTTTTGTTGTCCGCCGGCCGTGATGAGGAGAATTTTTCTTTTTGGGGGACGATCTTTGATATTTTAGCCAATGCTATATGAAGTACAAGAAAGAAAAAGGAATTGATATTTTGGTAAATGCAAACTGGCAAAGAAGATGAACTTGAAGAGAGTAGAGTAGCTTGTTGAGATTTGGAGAAAAATTTGGAAAAAAGTTTGAAAAGGTTATGAAATTGGTCTATTTATAATGGCCACTTCGACGGTTTGAGAGGACTAGTGGAAAACTCTGACAACCCCGCCGGTCGTCTTAAGAATTAATGCCTCGATCCCCTATTAAATGTTTTCCCCAAGACTATTTCTGCTAAAATTTAATTGTCGGGATGTTCGGTTTTGAGTTTCAGAGAGTTTTGGGATACTTAGTCCCTAAATGCGAGCTTAAGTGTTGGAAAGTTGCCCGTAGTCAGAGCAGTGTGAAGACGGCCTCGGAATTGAAATCCGATGGTTTTGTTAGCTCTGTTAGGTGATTTCGGGGTTGGGAGGGTGTTCAGAATGCAATTTGGGAGTTCGTAGCTCATTTAGGCTTGAAATGCCGAAGTTTGAATTTTTGGAGTTTCCAGTCTGATAGTGAGTTTTTGATCCGAGGGTCGGAATGAAATTCCGGAAGTTTCAGTAGTTTCATGATGTCATTTGGGATGTGTGTGCAAAATTTGAGGTCATTTGGGATGTGTGTGCAAAATTTGAGGTCATTCAGATAAGTTTAGACGTGTTTCGGCGTCAGATGTGAATTCTAGAATTTTCCCAAGTTCCTAGGCTTGAACCTATGCATAATCTATGATTTCGATGTTATGAGACGTGTTTTCAAGGCCCAGCCTAGTTCAAATAAGGTGTTAGGGTTGGTTTGTGGTTTTTGTTGAGGTCCCAGGGGCCTTAGGGTTGTTTCGGGTGCTTAACGGGAGAAACCTGCGAAGGTTTTAATGTAGGTGCGGACTCGCAGGAGCGTGGGGCTTGATCACAAATGAGATAGAGGGGGGATTTTACAAGTGGTCGCAGGTGCGACCTGGGTTCTGCAGGCGCGACCAAATGACCGCAGGTTCGGCCCCAGTATAACTTAAGTGATCTCCGCACCTGTGATGCTTTTTACGCAGGTACCGTGATCGATACCGCAAGTGCGAATTCCCTTTGTGTTTTAGTCCAAAAATCCGAGAGTTTATTTCATAATTCTAAAAATCGTGTAAGGCCTTGAGATTTGGCGATTTTCTGTGGGTTTTGAAGAGAAAGATCTTAGGTAACGTTTTCTAATCCTAATTCATTGTTAGACCATTAATCCCTGTTGTTTTCTTTAGTTTAATTATCAAAAATGGGGGAAAAAATATAGGAAAGTGATGAGATTTCCCCAACCCGAAATTCTGAGAATTTAAGGGGTTTTTGGCATCAGATTTCGATTGTTTCTGGTTGAGTGAGTCCGTGAGTGATTGGGTGTCCGGAAAATATAACTTTTACCCAATTTTGAGACATGGGCCCGCATTGTGTTTTGTTCATTTTACATAATTTCGCGTCTTAGCTTTGAATTAAACAGTAGAATCAGTTTCTTGAGATTTTCTTTATGATATGTGATTGAATTGTATAGATTTTGGCCATTTGGAGTCGGATACTCGTGGAAAACGTGTGGTTTCAAGTTGATTTTGAACTGGTTCGAGGTAAGTGGCTTGTCTAACCTTATGTGGGGGACCTTACCCCTTAGGATGTGATATTTGATAATTGCATGCCTTGTACGTGAGGTGACGAGCGCGTACTTGTGCTAATTGTTGAAAATCCGGTTTTACTTTAAATATTTAGCCCGAGTTTCTTTCTTACCTGTGTTATTCTATTTGCAATTATAGTCTATGTTATCTTAGAAAATCATGCCTAGTTGCCCTGAATTGCCTATTTGCTTAAATTGCTTTAATTGTACTACGTGAAGCAGGTTAGGCTAGAATAACTTGTTGCCTTGTATTTTTGCACTCTAAATCTAAACGTCTTCTTGTTGTGGCTGCATATTAACTTTGGGACTACGGGACAGTATCCCGGGAGATCCCCCTGCACATTTACTTTGGGACTACGGGTCGGTATCCCTGGAGCTCCCCCTGCATATTTACATTGGGACTACGGGATGGTATCCCGGGAGATCCCCCTGCATATTTACGTTGGACTATGGGACGGTATCCCGGGAGATCCCCCTGCACTCTGATAGTTGGACTACGGGACGGTATCCCGGGAGATCCCTATGCACACTGATAGTTGAAACTACGGGACGATATCCGGTAGATCCTTCGGATATACATATGATGGACTACGGGACGGTATCCCGGGAGATCCACTAGACCGTTGAGAAAAGGGACTACAGGACTGTATCCTGGGAAATACTCATTGTTACCATTGTTATTGAGTTGTTCATATCCCGTGTTTACTCTGTTCTTGTGTTTTGTTATTGCCTTGTTTGACCAGTCTTATTTCACTGCTGTATTCATTATTTCTATCTGTTTTCATACTGTAAAATTCCTATTGTATTGTTTAACCTCAGTAGGGCCCTGATCTTCCTCGTCACTACCCGACCGAGGTTAGGCTTGGCACTTACTGAATACCGCTGTGGTGTACTCATGCCCTTTCCTGCGCATGTTATTCATGTGCAGATCCAGGTACCTCCACTCAGGCGCACTATCCCCGAGGTTGAGAGATCCAGCAGAGACTTCGAGGTACATTTTCCGCGTCCGCAGACCAGGAGTCTCTATCTTATTCCAGCTTTTGAGTAAAGTTTTTTCCTTCCTTACAACTGTGTAGACATTCTGGAGTTAGAGCAGTGTATTATATTTCTGTTAGCCTGTGGTTTCTGTGAGTTTCCGGGTTTTGGGGTGATATTGTAGACATCCTCATTATTTTTGGGTTGTATATGCCAAGTGGCATTTATATACAATCTTTCTTTTAGATTGTTCAGTTTTTACTTAATTATTCCACAAGTTATGTTGATATTCTGCATTGCTAGGCTTACGTAATTATAGGGACTAGGTGCCATCATGACATGTTCACGGAGGGAGAAGTGGGTTCGTGACACCGACCATCAACTGACATTAATTAATGACCTTGGGAACTGTGCGGACACGACCCTTTAATCACTTCTATCGCTAACATTATAAGGTTGACATCATGATCGAGGTATCATAGAATCAAGGCTCAAATTGTTTCTTATCGTTTTACTCTTAGAAACGTGGGGACTATCTGTATACGGTTGAAATCAGGAATATCCAATTTCATAAGCTCGAGGAGCTGCCTCGAGAATAAGCTCGTAATGGACCAGGCTCGAGATTTTTGATAGAGTATGGAAAGTGAAGATCGAAGTGATCACTGAAGATCGAGACAGAGCATGACCGACTTCGAGTAAGGCATAATAGCAGACTGGAAAAATATTAGCAATCACGAAAGTGACGCCAATCGTGGGATTTACTTCCATTATTATAATTGTACCTTATTTAGGATTCCCCTGTTATATAAAGGGGTAACCCATCCATTTGTATCATCATCATTCACTGATAAAAAATATATATGTTGCTCTCTATTTAACTTACTATCTATCACTGTTCATTACTTTTCTCTATTGTTCTTGTTATCCAACATCGAGACCATCCCGAGTTGAGGTCGAACGTATTGCTAAAACTCTGGTTTGATTTATTTTACTATTCAATTTATTCATCTAGTTCATTATTTATCAATTGGTATTGGATTATATCCCGTATCCTTAAAACCACAAAATAATTTTAATTGTTACTCGAATTATGGGGTAAACACCCACAACAGGTCATGGAAATTCTAAGGGAATCAACTTTCACATATAAGTGGGTCGTAGTCCAAAAAAATAATTAAGAAAAATTAAAATGAAGTTTGCACCAATCAAACTTATCACTGATGTTTTATTTAGTAATATGTCGCGACATAAATCCCCATATTATGTGGTCGAGATGTCACCTAACCCGACTTGATAGGCGACCCAACCAACATTATAATAACCCATAACATAACTAAATCATATGAATAATGAAACAAAAATTCTGAATTTAATACTCACGATCGTAAAATTTATGTCATAAGTCAATAGAAACTATAAAATGAAATACAGTATTGACATGAAAAAATACTCTATAACGATGCGACCGGTCATTTTGAGCTTTACCAATCCTTTCAGTAGTTCCCGGCCTTGAGTGGTTTCATATTCTGTAACATGACTTGCATGCATGGTCGGGTTTATGTTTTAGATGTTTCGGGATGTATTTGGATGAGTGATTCTCACTTTAGAAGCTTAAATTGAAAATGTTGAGCGAAGTTTAACTATTGTGAAAACAACTCCGGAACGGTATTTTGATGAATCTTCGTATCGTGATTTTGGACTTGGGCGTATGCCCAGAATCGAATTCGGACGTCACTAACTTAATCTATGTTGTTTTCCCAAAAATTGACAACTTGAGGTTTAGATGTTTGATCGTAGGTTGACTTCATAGATATAATATTTGGAGACTTGGAATAGGTCCATTTAATTATTTGAAACTTGTTTGCAAAGTTTGATGCAATTCAAAGTTGATTTGATATGAATCAAACGCACATTTGTGTATCTTGAGTTTCATCTTGGTCGTCGTGTTCGCAAAGAGGATGAGGTTAGGTTGGTCGCATTTTCACATCGCGATTGCAGGGGCCCTATCGCGACCGTGAAGGTAATCCATGAGCAGACTTATTAAGTGCTTATTTCGGGATTTTAGCCCATTCTCCCATATTTTAAAACCTAGAGATAGAGAGGGATGAATTTTCTTGTAGATTTTCGTACAAGACTTTGGTGTAAGTGATTTTTACTCAATTTTCATATTATTTCAAGAATCTATATGAATTATTAATACCCAAAAAAAAAAATTGAGATGAAATTTGGGGATTTTGTCTATACTTTAAGAGAGTGTATTTTTAGGATTTGACTATCGATTTGGACTCGATTTTGGAATCTAATCATTTATTTGGACTCGAGAGGTTATGGGTCATCAAAATTTCGTTTACTGGTTTCGGAATTCAAGCACACATGATCGGGTTAACGTTTGTTGATTTTTTGAAAATTCATCAAAGATCGAAGATTTTTGTATTAGGATCACTTCCTATAGAATTGATTGACGTCCTCGAATGATCTTTGGCTTGGATTTATGTGATTGAAGAGTTAGAATAAGGTTTTGAGGCAGTTTGAGGTTAAAGAACACTAGCCCAGATGAGGTAAGTATCTTGTGTAGCTTTGGTTGAGGAAATTGTTTCTACTTATTTATGTTATTTGCTACATGCAGGGTGATTCATATTTGAGGTGACGAGCATATATACATGTGTTGTGGGTATTCATGCTCGCGTATATTCTAGACTTCTTTATGCCTAGTTTCGATTGTGCTCCACTTGTTCTATGCTCTATTCGATCGAATAACTGCGTGAGCTCAATAAACCGTGCTAGAGATAATGCTTAGGTTATTGATACTTATGTAGAGCACGACGAACTATTATTAAGATCATTGATATACTTGATTTAGATATAGTCACACTTGTATTATGAACACACATCTGTACTTGTTATTCTTGTCTTATGCCTAAATTGAGGTATGACTACTTGAGTTTTCTTACCTACTTTAAAGACTATGACTTGGTTTTTGATGCTTCTTCAGGCATGATTATTATTTGGATGACATATTAAATGTTGGGCCCATTTTGATACATACATATAGGCATACATCCTAAATAAGGATCATCCCTTGTGTATATGCACACATCCATGCATGGTAATTTATCTGCCCATGTGCGTTATATATGCTTACTACTTATTCATGTACATACATCACTACATATAGTTCTCAGTTATGGACCGAGGTTATGGCATGAGGTTTCTGTCATGCGGATATTGTGATATTATTATTTAACTGGCACGAGGTATTTGTCATATGATAATTGTGATATTGCTATCGATTTCGCACGCGGTCTTTGTCATGCGGTGATTGTGATATTATTATTGACTTGTCATGAGGTCTTTCTGTGCTTGAATGTGTGTGAAAATATTTTGGCACGAGGTTGTGTTATGATGATATTAGTATTATTAAGACACAAGATTTTTGTTGTGCAGTGCAAGAGGCTTCGACCATGCAGCATGTAGACATGGATCCATCCCTCTAGGGTCTCTCACTCATGTTTCTCTCTTGATATCGTACACATAGTTTGTGAATATCGAGCATATTGATTTGGAAATAGCACTAAGTATTTGCCGTGCAAATATGATAATATTATTATTGTTATGGCATGAGGTCTTTGTTGTGCAACGTGTGAATATGGATCCATATTGCTGCGGTCGCCCTTTCATACCTCTTTCTTGATGGCGTACGTGGAGATTGTGAGAAACCGACAGGTTTATAGTTGAATGTGATGTGGGATCCTATGTGATGTGGGATCCTATAATGGTGGAACCTTGTCCATTCAAGTGATCTTTTGTGCATGTTCATGCATTTTTACATGCACACATATCATCTACATACGTTAGTTGATATATTTTACATATGTATGAGACCTTTTTGTCAATTGTTGGACTTTTGGAGAGTGTCAGATGTATGTAAAAAGAGAGTTAGCATCATACATTGAAATGCTAAGAGCATAAACATGGTATTTAAAAATTGATACGAAATTTGATCATTGTTATGTATAGATACTCTATATTCATGTATGAGTATTTGACCACATATTACTTGGTGTATGTCTCTTTGTTTGCAGAGTTACTGCAAGTTGTATTCGCTTGATCTGTTTAATTTGCAAAGCTTGTTTATTATCTTTACCCTAGTTGTGCACCTTTATTCTTTATATCCTTTATTTTTGGATCGTTTCTTTCGATACATCTCTATACTATACATGGTATTGAGCTGCATATGTTATACAAAGTGAGTATCTTTTTGACTTAAAAGCCTTGTCTACTTCATCGAGCTTAGTCAAGATACTTACTGAAAAAATTTGGATACTGTACACCTTGCGTGCAGATTATGGAGCTGAGTAGTTGTGGAAGACGAAGCCTAGCATCGAAGACGTGTCGGAATTCCAGGTTCAAGCTACCCCTTGTTCATGGTAGTTTAGGAATTATATTTTGATTTATGTCAATTTCAAACAAATCATATGTCTTTCTTCAAATCAGAATTGTATTCTTAACCTTAGCCACGCATGAATTGTACTACATGCCCTTAGATAAAAGTATTAATTTTTTGCAGTTTTATTTGTTATTTATTGATGATGTCTTATTCGTATTGTACCACATTGTGGTTGGCTTACATAGAGATTCAACTTAGGTGCTATCACAACATGGGGGCGAAGGGAAGGATTTTGGATCGTGACAAATATAGACGTTAATCTATCCTGTGCAGGCTCGGTGTAATTCCAAAGAGTACTACGAGCATATACAATTCGGTAATTAGCAACCATAAGCCAATTGTATTAAAGGAGAATGAACTATAACTAAATAGTATTGATGAATTAATCACAAACCTATAATGTTTATCTCTAGTAAGTAACGACAATAACCAATTCTTTGATGGGTTAGTTAGTTCTTTGTTCTAATTGTTTGTCTTGGTTAATAATAACAAAACCCAACCAATTGCTTTACTTGACTTGATAACAATTCTTATTGAAATAGTAGGTAGTTAAGGACAAGTCGATGTGGATTCGACACTATAACAATCACTATATTACTTGTTAACCACGTACATATGTACGTGCATTTAGGAGCAACATAATTTAGGATTAGTGTGCATACAACTTGAGACATCGACGAGTTTCTAGCTTAAGTATGATAAATGTTGACGAGTTTGACCATAAAAGTGGAAACTTTATATTGTATTAAGTGAATTCTCGTACCTATTCATGCATTAACATAAAGTGGCTACCACTAATGAAATTCGGCAGCGCGTAAACCAAGGAAAACTTGGTATTTTCCAATTAACTCCATCTTAAGCATCGTCTATTATCCTTGTAGGCTTAGACCCATTGCATATTTTAATCCATTTCCTACAATATAAAAATACAATTTCCCCACATAAAGCCCCTCTCTTGGAAGCTAGTTTAATGTATAGCAGGAAGTGAAGTGCTTGCTTTACAATGCCCAAAGATGTATGTTTACCCTAAAAATTGACTAAAAAATAAACTTATATAGTGATTTTAAGGATATGTGATTTAATCCTATACTAATTGATGAACAACGAATTAAATAGAGAAACTTGACAATAAAATAAATCAAACTGGTCTACAAGCAATACCTCGACCTCGATTCGAGATAGTCTCAAGGTTGGATGATAAGAACTGTAAAGGATTGAACAAAAAGTGATGAACAATGAATAAAATAAACAGAGCAGCGGATGTGTGTATTCTTTACAATGAGCGATGATCATGATTACAAATGACTGTAATCCCTCTTTATATCATAGATGTATGCTAAATCAGGTACAATTCTAATAACAGAAGTAAATCCCACGATTGGCATCAATAACCACTTTGATTTGATCTGTTCCAGAATTTTCTCCGTGATCTTCGACCGGTTGGCAATATCTCGCTATTCCGTTATTACGCCTTACTCGAAGGTAGTCATGCTTGGTCTCAATTGTTGCTAGCCTCGATCTCAATGAACACTTCAACCTCCAAGGTTGATGTTCTATCTTCGAGCTCGAGCCTGATCTATTACGGAGCTACCCTCGAGGTAGCTCCCCTGCCAATGAAATCGGGTATGCCCGATTTCGACCGTATACAGATAGTCTCCTCGTTTGTTTGGAGTGTAACGAGAATAAACAAACTTGAGACTCTAATTTAATACCTCGATCAATTATGACGTTAATCTTGTGGCGTAAGCGACAGAAGTGATTAAAGCGTCGCGTTTGCATAGTTCCCAAGGTCATTAATTAATGCTAGTTGATGGTCGGCCACCATTGCTTTCAAACAATCGAAATGGACATTATAAATACATCACCTTCATAATCTTCTCAAACTTTACTTTAAAAATTCTTCTAATCTTTAAAAGCTCTTCTATTCTCTTCAAGTTCATAATCTTCCATTTTCCAATCTCTTATTAAAACACAAATTCCGCCTTCTTCTTTCTTAAACCTCATATAGAGAAATGAAAAAAACATCAAAGGTTGTTCCTCAGAAAGAAAAAGCCTCCTCATCGCGGCCGGCCGGCGACAAAACATCGGTTGAACCCGGTCCATGCGAACTTACTTCTGACTTCAAAGTCGAAAAACCCTCTTCGGTTCTTGGTCGATGTGAGCCCATGTCTAGATACATCTATTCGATATCCGATGGCGATCTGGAGCAGGTGAAAAATGACTGCCACTGGGAGAATAAAGAAGTGGTGATTCCTATGCCCGAGGAGGACATTACCACCCATGTGAAAGGGTTATTAAGTGGTATACTTACCCTATCACACTTGGGAATGTCGATCCCGTCATAATAGAATTCTTCTGCCAATACCGGGTAACCCTAGGCCAGATCTACCCCTCTTTTTGGCGCATTCTTATTTTGCTCATATTCTTCATGAGCAAGGTCGAGGGGATGTCTTTCACCCTTGATCATAGGCTTAAGCGCTTGGCCACAAAGGTGATGTTCTAGAGCATAGACGAGGACAAGGACCGAGGATGATGGGCTGGTTTGTCCGAGTCAGGAACTCCGACTTAATCCCCGCCAAGAAGATGCCAGTCCACGAAGAATGGAACATGAAGCGTAAATACCATCTCACTGACAGTGTTTGTTAACTATTTTTATGTATTTACTTTTTCTTATCTATATTCTTCCTTATGGTGCAACTTCCGTTTAGTTTCCTAGTGCAAACCAGAACCTTGCAGGCTAGGTTCGACAACTGGCCTCAACCTCTTTGTATGTTGAGCGCTCGTGGCATGATTTGGCTATGGGTCGATAGGAGGCCAAAAATCACGGTAAGTTCCTCTATCTATGTTTGATGCTTTCCTGTGAAATATTCCATTCTAACATGATTTCCTCCCATACAGGTCTCGCCGACAATGCCTTCATGAGGCAGCGTCAACGGGGGGTAGAGGAGGTCCCAAAACCAGCCAAGGACAAGAAGAGGAGAAGGGCCTCAACTCTAGATACTCCAAAGCCTAGGAATAGCAGGACTCGAAAGTCCAAGACTGATCCCACCGTTCTGTTTGCCGATGTAGTCCAAACACTACGAGAGGAAGACGAGGAGGGAGAATATGCTGACTGCTTGCTAGTGGTTCGAAGAGGGGAAGCATCGTAGAAAACTACTGAGCCGGTGACGATTGAGGAGGTTCAGCCAAAGACCGAGGTAATCTTGGAGGAAGGTTCGAGCAGAGTCCCCGAGTCATTGGGTATTGATGATGCCTCCCGCTGTGATGAACAACCGGCGGGTGGGCCCGAAGGGTCTAGTTCTAAGGCCCTTCAAAGAGAAGAGAATTCTCCAAGTGACTCGCTTGGGGTAATTAACATTGATGATTCACCGCCCGGCCCCACGTTCTCTGTAGGGAAGTTTCAGGATGCCCGGTCCATGGGGAACCACGATGTGGGGACGACCCCCGAAGAGGATGGCATATTTCGTGGCTGCTTCACAAGGGTCGATGATGTTCCCAACCTCGATTCATAACCCATTTTTGATGAGGCTCGGCGGCTTCTGAACCAAGTAAGTTTTAGCCCACGTTATCATGTTTGAGTTTGTTCTTATTTCTGTAAGTTTGATTTCCTGCTCTTCTGTACAGGCTACGGTGCTCCATTGAGAAGCGTCCTCCAAATATCGAGCTGAGTTGTCTGATGTGAGGATTATCTCAAAAAGCTTATGGAGGAGAGAGATGCCCTCGAACTTCTCTATGTGCAAAAAGAAGAGGAGATCAGGAGCCTTCGAGCCGAACTGACAAGAGTTCACGAAGATCAAACCGAGCTCATTGAATGGGCAATGTTAATTATTGGGAGCTCGTTATATATTAATTTAATATTGGCGGCTAACACGTTAAACCTGCAGGTTCAGCAGAAGTCTGAATTGGTTGAGAAGCTTTATGAGGAGGCCAATATGAAAGAGGCAGAGACATTGAGGTGGAAGTAGAACATGGACCGTATCGCCTCGAAGAAATATTCGGTTCGGGCCCAATTCTCTTCCGTTGACCGTCAACTCCATAGTGTGAAGGAGGAGAGCTTGGCCCGAGCCTAGAAGATTGAAGAGCTCGAGAGTTGGTTGGCCGCTGAACTTGCAAGGGCCACATCTGGGGCAGAGGTGCTCGTTTCCTCCTACCAAGGCGTCGCTGAAGCCACTAACAGTCAGGAAAAGGAAATTTCTGATGCTTCTAAGGTTTGATTGTCCCGTGTTGTCGATAATGCTAGGAGCTAGTCTCGGAGAGAGACTCTTGAGGAAGTACATGCTCGTGGCTTCGACCTTACAGCTGATATCGAGAGTGCAAAGGTTTTGGAGGACGAGGCCAGATATTTGCTTTTCGATGATGAAGACTACGCGAGTGGATCCGAGAGTGGAGGAGATGAAGATGAAGCTTCCGAAGATGCAGCTCTCGAAGCAGACTAGGCACTTAGGATTTTTTCACCTTCTGTTTTTTTGTCTGTTTGTGTAAGACCCTGTGTGATCTTTGTAAATGCTTTGCATATATGAAAAATTCCTTTTCTTTCCGTTTTGTCTCTGATTTTTTATTTGTGATAAATTTTGCTTTGCCTTTGCCTTGTGATAACTTTGTTGATGCAGCCTCTATAATCGAGTGAGCACTAGCTTGATTTTAGAGTAGAAAAAAACCTTAGGTTATTTAGTTAAACGAGGGCGAGTCCCCAAGCTCAATAATATGTTCGAGATTTTGATCTCTCATGGACTGTTTCTATAACCGAGTTTCAGTAAGTTTCAAACTAACAGTAACAGACCCCTAAAGGTTTTATATAAAATAATGATGAATCCTCGAGCTGCATTCAAGTCAGTTTTATTTGAGCTTGAAATAGTGGAACCCTTAGGTCCGAATTGAGTGAGAACACTATCTCAAACTCTAAGTGTATTGGCCCTTAGTCTCTCTAAAGTGGGTCGATATGGCCATTAAAAGATAGTTATTACTTCCCTCTTTCGGCTTAAAATACTAAGTAAGAATTTCTTTATACCGTAGCATGCATTTTTTACCCACTGGGGTTTTTAGGGTTCGATGTCGATTGAAACCGCTTTGATTTTTGTGCCTTAGCACGTTTGTGTTGAGATAATTCGATACCTCTTAAGGTTTTTCGAGGGGTTATTTTATCGATGCCCTTTTTTAATAGATTTTTAAAAAAATTCGAAGGCCTATTTTTATTGCAGGATTCGGACGTCTCCGAGCCGCAGTAATTTGGCCGTAGCCTTTGGGGTATGCCTCTTGGACTCATTTCCCAGAATGATGGCCTTGGCCTATAGATCGAGAGGTGCCTGTTTGAGGTATTGTGACTTAGAATTTAGGTAACTCGAGTATGCAGTCCCCGAATGTTAGAAGTATGTTTGTACTTGGCTCTTGAGCCATTTTTCACAAGTATTGGTTTTGCATAATATACTAGAATCATAAGTATGCGATGTTTTTAATAGAGAATTTGCTTCAAGACACGAGATGTAAGAGAGAATGCTTCTTTGAATAATTTATACATGCGTACAATTCTTGTCATTGGGACTCGGATAATCTATATTTACACGGTTCATTCGACGGCAATCCCCTAGTGTACGAGGTTCCTCGAAAATATACGGTTCCTCGAAGATATTTACACGCTCCCTAAAAAATACAACATTCGAGGATGATGCTCCCCCAGTATTCGAGGTTGATTGTAAAAAAGCCTTGGATACTGTTGAATTGTTCCCATTTGGAACAAAAACCCATTTGGGATAAAAACCGATCTAAGGAAAAAGAGTGCAACGCGTGATTTAAAACCTCAGGTCTCGATGTCTTCGGTCGAACACCTGCAGTGAATTAGTATCAAATATATAAATAAAAAAAGGGATAAATTCATATCTCAGCAATAATATCATATGAGAAGTGATATGTTCCAATTATTTGGCAGTTGTTCGCCGTCAATCGTGCCGAGCTTATAAGATCCCTTTCAGACGACGTCGAGTACTGGTACTGGTATGGTCCTTCCCAATTTGGGTCGACGACGTCAAGACCTGAAATCCTACTCGGCCCAACCCCACGACTAATCTAAGTCGTTGATCAATTTAAATCAACGGCCCAGATTATTGTTACCATAATCAAACCTAGACCTACCCCTCACTGACCCATTATTTTCACTCGGTCTCTCATCTCTCTATTCTCTCTTTCTATCTCTCTAGTTCTCTCTAGAAACCTCTGGTCTCTCCACATCCAATGAGGTCTGTTCGTCTTCTCTGGCTAGTTCCCTCCTGGTTACTGCTCCACCCTACACCGGTCTAATGACACCCTAAGGCCCTCAGGAAGAGTCTTGTTATGGCTAGACAAGAGGATAAAGACAAATCAACAGATCAATACAAGATAAACACAGGGAACCCCAACATGGGGAATTCAGCTCCGCAGTTATGACATTATAATACTTGAGATATATTCATATAAGAGTTGGCGAAGTTAAAAAGGTATCGTATGAGTATTACAGAAATAAAAGAGAATTCCACTAGAAGACAATCAAAATAACAATTCAGAACCAACCACACAAGCACAAGGATACGGAGGCAAGCAACTACAGATGATTATAGGCAAGGAAAGACATCAAAAGGTCTGTAATAAGCTCACAGCTTGACGAGAGTCAAGGGTTCTCCCTAAGTACTACAACAAACGACTAATTGAGGAAATAAGGAGGAAGGTTTCAACCTAAGATCAGTGACCTAAAGAGGAAGTGATCTTATAACAACAGTCTCACTACAAAAAAAATTATACGCACTCCAAAAGAAAGTGGCTCTTATCGTGGCCAATGAACAGGGAGAAAAATCGAAGGTAATGCTCGAGACCATATGAGTTGCACAAAAAAGGATTCCGGCATAGTGGGAACTAGGATATGTTAAGTATGCATGCAACAATGGGGCCGAAAGACCAGAAAAACTAATTATGTGTGTTAAAAGAAAGATAAGAAGGAACAAAAGGAATTATTCGATCAATGATCCCGAGTTTGTGACTTTATGGACACACTTAAGAGTTTGGAGTTTTATACTTGCAGCATATACAACCGTAAAACATTCTGGTATACGTTAAAAGAAAACAATTGAGCCTAGGTCATAGATGAATGATCGAATTGTTAAAGGATTTTTTCATGAATATTTCATAATGCCCATGAAAGGCTAGGGTAATGACTAATACCAAGAGACGCAGATTGACCTATAGCTTAATCTTACATAATGGTTGATTAGAAGGAAGAGGAAACTGAAGAGTTACATTAAAAAAAAATTAGGAGTCTGATTATTTGACCTAGAAAGTTATAGACATCATGATTGACAACATTGCAGAATAACTTTTAACATCAGAGGTACAAGAGATATAGTACAACAACCATATTCTATAACGGCCCTACATTAGAGCCAGTCCAACCTCATAAGAAGTCAGTATGAAGCTCCCACCGGATTGTGTACACACCAAAGAGGCAAGTGCTATAATAGGCGTCAAGTTGTGGATGTGAATTATACCTTTGTGGAAGGGAGTTCATGAAAGAGATAAAAGATATGATGCGAAATTTTAAGGTAAGTAAGGTAAAGGTAAACAGCGCACGAGATACCTAAATGTAAATGTCACGCCCCGAAATCCCACTGTCGGGCCGTGATGGCGTCTAACGTTAAACCCACTAGACAAGCCAACATGTATAGCTAAACTAGAATAATAATCTCAATTTAAAAGAATAACTTAAACAGTTCGCAATTAAACAGCGGAATAAATACGGTCTCAAGCTAAATAAGGATAACATAATACAACAACGCGTAAATTTTCCCAAAACATGGAGTCACAAACTCACGAACTGTCTATAAGAGTGCTAAATACATTTCTGAAAAGAGAATACATAGCTGTCAGTGAAACCAGAGGAAAAAAAAGACAGAAGTGAAATCAAAGGGATGGAAGAGACGCTAAGGCCCACGAACGCCAGCGGGTATACCTTGAAGACTCTAGGATAAGCTGGAACACACTCCCATTAATGATGTCCTCCAGGTCCGGCTGCGTAATCTGCACAATATAAAGAAGTGCAGGTGTAACATCAGTACAACCGACCCCATGTACTGGTAAGTGCCTAACCTAAACTCGGCGAAGTAGTGGCGAGGCTAGAACCAGGCTACCAAATAAACCTGTGCAGTTCAAATAAATATATATACATATATACAGCGGATAAGAAATATAGGGAGAAAATAATGTAAACAATGTAAATCATGGCACGGCATCACCCTTCGTGCTTTTACACTCTTCCTCACCCAAACAACAATCACAAACAAGGGCAAGGGAGTAAACAAAATAGAAATAATAACCCCGACATGGGAACAATATCAAACAGTGCACGACAACAACCTTTGTGCTTTAACACTGTTCCTCACAATATCAAACAGTGCACGGAATCACCCTTCGTGCTTTTACACTCTTCCTCACCCAAACAGCAATCACAAACAAGGGCAAGGGAGTAAGAAAAATAAAATAGAAATCCCGGTAAGGGAACATCAATTGAACAATTAAATCCCGGCAAAGAAACAATATCAACAATTAAATCCTGGCAAGGGAAAAATAATAGTAATCTCAACATCCCAACAAAGGAGGCAATATCAAAAGCAACAATGACCCGGCAAGGGTATATTTTAGTAGCTCTTTCTCTTTCTTTCACTTCATTTCATGATTTACTCTTTTACTTGAGCCAATGCTCCCAAGGATAAAATTATCTCATATACCTTCATCGTTCATGTTATAGTTTGAGCTAATGCTCCAACAGAGTTTAAAGATTACAATTCCCTTCACATATTCTTGACAACATATAGAAATCATCAATTAAGCATGGAAATTACCACAAAATCAGAATATTCACAATATAAGGACTCACGGTCATGCTAGACACCAGTGCATAGATACTCGTCACCATGCCTATACATCGTATTGACAATTAGCAAGTAGAAAATATACTCAACTCCTATTTCCTCAAGATAAGCTTAGACCAAACACTTACCTCGGGTCCAAAGTATAGCAATCAACCCTCTAACACCGCCTTTCCTTTAGAATTCAACTCCGGAATGGAATTATCTAGATATAATCAACTCAAGTATATCAATAAGGATTCAAGGATTCAATTACACGACATAATTATCCATTTCCTAGCATTCTTTCAAAATTATCAAAATTCGACCCCGGGCCCACTCGCTCGGATTCTTGTAATTCTCAAAGGGAACACTTACCCAAAGCCTAAGGATCATGAATATACGATTTTTACTTGATTTCAGGGCCAATTCACAAAATATTCTAAGGTGATCACAAGTTCTAGGTTACTATCCAATTTCTTAAATTTTTGCACTAGTTTATGTGGTTAATTATGCTAAGATGCATGCATGAAACTAATTTACGGGTGGAATTTACTTACCTTACAAGACCTGGTCGAAAGCTCTTAAAAATGGTGGAAATCGCCTGAGGAAGAAGGTGAAAAAATGAGAGAAGTGGGTTTAAAACCCTTTTTTAAAACTAACTGCCTGAACAGTGAACTCGCACGTGCGGCTCTGGGGTCCGACCGCACCTGCGGTCTCGCACTTGCGAGAAGAATATCGCACCTCCGGAGTTGCGCTGGGGGGTCTGGGATCGCACCTGCGGAGTTGACCTATACATCTAGGAATGATACCAAATTTCACAGATAACTCACGTAACATCCTTCGAACTTGCCCGTGCGATCAAATCGCTAAAACAACATCATACACGTCAAATTAAGCCTCAAAGTCCATGAATTCTATCAAATTTCATAAAACATCAAATTTTCCATTTAAAGTCCGAAACACGTCAAACGAAGTCCAATTTCAACCAAACTTCACGGAAATTTCTTAAACCATATATAAGACCTTTACCGGGCGCCGGAATCAAAATACGGGCCCGATACCATTACTTTCTAACCAGATTTCATTTTCAATTTCCTTAAATATTTTCAGAAAACAATTTTACTCAAAAATTCATTTCTCGGGCTTGGGACCTCAGAATTCGATTTCAGGCATACGCCCAAGTCCCATATTTTCTTACGAACCCTCCGGGACCGTCAATTCACGAGTCCGGGTCCGTTTACCCAAAATATTGACCGAAGTCAAATTTATTCATTTTAATATCAAATCTTAGCATTTTTCACAGAATTTCATATTTAAGCTGTACGCCTACGTGCCCGGACTTCACACGCAAATCGAGCCAACTAAAAAGGAGGTTTTCAAGGCCTCGAAAGTACAGAATGAGTAATAACATAGGTGATGACCCCTTTGGGTCGTCACATTCTCCACCTCTAAAACAACCGTTCGTCCTCGAACAGACAGGAGAAGGAAGTACCTGAGTCGGGAAATAGATGAGGTAACGGCTCCGCATATCAGACTCGGACTCCCAGGTCGATGCCTCAGGAGGCTGACCTCTCCACTGAACACGGACAGAAGGGAAACTCTTGGATCTCAACTAACAAACCTGCCGATAAGATAAGTCCTTGTCCAACTGGACAATGGTGAAATATAACACGTGGGCTGGATCGCCGTGATACCTCTGAAGCATGGACACATGAAAGACTGGATGTACGGCTTATAAGCTAGGTGGAAATGCAAGTCTATAAGCCACCCCTCCCACTCGATCAAGAATCTCAAACGGACTAATGAACCTAGGGCTAGGCTTTCCCTTCCTCCCAAATCTCATCACGCCCTTCATAGGCGACACTCGAAGCAATACTCGCTCACCAACCATGAAAGCCACATCTCGAACCTTACGATCTGCATACCTCTTTTGCCTGGACTGAGCTGTAGGAATCCTATCCCGAATGATCCTGACCTTGTCCAAGGCCTCCTGAACAAAATCTGTACCCAACAATCGAGCCTCTCCCGGCTCAAACCATCCAACCGGTGATCGACACCGCCTACCATATAAAGCCTCATAAAGAGCCACCTGGATACTCGACTGGTAGTTGTTGTTGTAGGCAAACTCTGCTAAAGGCAAGAATTGATCCCATGATCTTCCGAAGTCAATAACACAAGCTCGGAGCATATCCTCTAATATCTGAATAGTCCGCTCGGACTGCCCATCCGTCTGAGAATGAAATGTTGTGCTTAACTTCACCTAGGTGCGTAACTCTCGCTGAAATGGTCCCCAGAAACGCGAGGTAAACTGCACACCCCGGTCCAAAATGATTGATACCCATACACCATGAAGGCGAACAATCTCTCGGATGTAGATCTCAGCTAACCTCTCGGATGAATAGGAAACTGCCACAAGAATGAAATGCGCTGACTTGGTCAGCCTATCAACAATGAACCAAACTACATCGAACTTCTTCCGGGTCAACGGAAGTCCAGTAACGAAGTCCATAGTGATCCTCTTTCACTTCCACTCGGGAAGCTCAATCCTCTGAAATAAACCACCAGACCTCTGATGCTCATACTTAAGCAGTTGACAATTCAAACACCGCAACATATATGCCACAATATCCTTCTTCATTCTACGCCACCAATAATGTTGCCGCAGAACCTGATACATCTTCGCGGCGCCCGGATGAACAGAGTACCGAGAACTATAGGCCTCCTCTAAAATTAACTCTCGAATCCCATCAACATTGGGCACACAAACTCGCCCCTGCAATCTCAAAACACCATCATCATCCAAGGTCACCTGCTTGGCGCCTCCGCGCTGCACCGTGTCTCTAAGGACACACAAATAGGGATCATCAAACTGCCAATCACGCATACGCTCCAGTAATGAAGAACGAGCGAACTAGTGTTGGCTTGTACGTTCGCTTGAATTTGAGGTCTCTGACTGACCAAAATAAAAGTAGGACTGCCCATACTAGCTGACTTCATACTCAAAGCATCGGCCACCACATTGCCCTTCCCCGGGTGATATAAGATGGTAATATCATAGTCCTTCAACAACTCCAACAATATCCTCTACCTCAAATTCAACTCCTTTTGCTTGATTTAGTACTGAAGAATCTTATGATCTATGAACACCTTACACGCCACGCCATACAGATAGTGCCTCCAAATCTTCAATGCGTGGAAAATGGCTGCCAACTCCAAATAATGCACTAGATAGTTCTTCTCATGAATCTTCAACTACCTCGAAGCATAAGAAATGACCTTTCCATCCTGCATCAACACTGCACCAAGCACAATACGGGAAGCATCGCAATAGACTGTATAAGGCCCTGAACCTGTGGGCAAAACCAATATCGGTGCCGTAGTCAGAGTTGTCTTGAGCCTCTGAAAGCTCGATTCACACTCATCCGACCATCTGAACTGGGCACCCTTCTGGGTCAACCTTGTCATCGGGGCTGCAATAGATGAGAACCGCTCCACGAACCGACGATAATAGCATGCCAATCCTAAGAAACTCCGAATCTCTAGAGCTGATGCGGGTCTAGGCCAGTTCTTGACTGCCTCAATCTTCTTCCACTCAACCTGAATACCCTCATCTGACACGACATGACCCAGGAATGCAACTGAACTCAAACAGAATTCACACTTCGAAAACTTTCCATAAAGCTTAATATCCTTCAGAGTCTGAAGAACAACTCTGAGATGCTGCTCGTGCTCCTCCTGACTACGGGAGTATACCAATATATCATCAATGAAGACTATCACGAATGAGTCCAAATGAAGCCGGAACACTCGGTTCATCAAGTCCATAAAACTTGTTGGGGCATTCGTCAACCCAAACGACATGACAAAAAACTCGTAATGCCCGTACCGAGTGCGGACAACTGTCTTAGGGACATCGGATGCCCTAATCCTCAACTGATGGTAGCCAGATCTCAAGTCTATCTTTGAAAATACCCTGGCACCCTGAAGCTAATCGAACAAATCATCAATCCTCGGTAGTGGATACTTATTCTTGATTGTAACCTTCTTCAATTGCTGGTAATCAATGCACATCCTCATCGAACCATCTTTTTTATTCACAAACAACACTGGAACGCCCCATGGATAAACGCTGGGCCTAATAAAATCCTTCCCAAGCAAATCCTGCAATTCTTTCAACTGTAGTGGGGCCATGCGATACGGTAGAATATAAATGGGCTGGGTCCTCGGAGCCACATTAATGCAGAAATCAATGTCCCTGTCGGGTGGCATCTCCGGCAGGTCTGAAGGGAAGACCTCAGGAAACTCACGAACCACGGGCACCGAATCAACAGTGGGAACCTCAACACTAGAATCGGGCACATAAGCCAAATAAGCCAAAAACCCCTTCTCGACCATACGCCGAGCCTTCACGTACGAAATAACACTGCGGGTAGAATGACCATGAGTTCCTTTCCACTCCAAACGTGAAAAATCTTGCAAGGCTAAGGTCACTGTCTTGGCATGACAATCCAAGATAGCATGATATGGGGATAACTAGTCCATCCCTAATATAACATCAAAGTCGACCATACCTAAAAGCAATAAATCAACACGGGTCTCAAGACCCCCAATCACCACAACACAAGAACGATGGACTCGATCGACCACGATAGAATCACCCACCGGTGTAGATACATAAAAAGGAATACTCAGTGGATCACTAGGCATGACCAGGTATGTTGCAAAATAAGAGGACACATACGAATACGTAGACCTTGGATCAAATAACACTGAAGCATCTCGGTCACAAACTCGAATAGTACCTGTAATGACTGCATCTGAAGACTCAGCCTCTAGCCTAGCTGGAAGAGCATAACATCGGGTTGGGCCCCACCACCCTGAACCAAATCTCTGGGGCGGCCGGTTGTTGGCTGGCATCCACTTCTGGCGGCCTGAGCTGCACCTCTATGACCTCACCTCTACCCCCACCTCTAGCTGGCTGGGCAGGCTGTGAAACACCTAGTGCCTGTACCATGACACGAGAACCCTGATGCTTGAGGGAAAAATCTCGCTAGGTGAACCGGATCGCCACAAGTGTAACAAGACCTCGACTACTGAGGGAACTGAATCTGACCATGTCGATCTGCATGACCACCCCGGAAACTCTTATGCGGCGGTGCACTGATGGGAGCTGGTGGCGCACTGTAAGGCTGTTGATAAGAATAGTGCGTCTGATACCCACGACCACTTGAAGTACCATGGGAAACCTGGAGAGCTGACTGAAAAGGTCTAGGAGGATGAACTCTGCCTGAAGAATCCTTGCCCCCAGATGAGGCTCCACCGAAACAACCGAAATGACGGGGCCTCTTGTCAGCCCCCTAACCACCACCCTGTGACAGGATCATCTAAATCCTCCTGGACACATTGGCCTTATCCTGGAACGATATATCTTTATCTGACTCTCTAGCCATCTGAAGTCTGATAGGACAGGCCAATCCCTCAATAAATCTCCGAACCCTTTCCCGATCAGTGGGAAGTATCAGAAGAGCATATCGGGCTAGGGTGATGAACCTGGTCTCGTACTGAGTGACGGACATGGATCCCTACTGGAGACGCTCAAACTGCCTCCGAAGGTCCTCTCTCTGAGTAATGGGAAGGAACTTCCCCAAAAATACCTCTGAGAACTGAGTCCAAGTCAAAGGACTCTTGCTAGGAAATAATCTCTCAACCAACTCTTGGCTGTGCCCAATAACCAAAAGGTAGCGAAGTCAACTCCGTTGGACTCCACTATGTCCATGTTCCGAAGAACCTCATGGCAGCTGTCCAAACAATCATGTGGGTCCTTTGATGGTGAACCAGTGAAAGTAGCAGTAAATAACTTAGTGAACCTATCTAGTCTCCACAAAGCATCTGCGGACATAGCTGCTCCCTTTGCTACCGGTGCTGCAATACCCGGATGCGATACCCCGGCTGGCTGAGGTGCCGGAGTATGAAACTGTGGAGCTAGCTGCTCTGGCACGCGGGCGACAACATTCTGGGCACCTACCCCATCCTGAGATATGGCTGGTGTTATAGGAAGAAGACCCGCCTGTGCTACACTCTCCATGAGTCCGACTAGACGGACAAGGGCGTCCAGAAGCACTGGGGTAGCTATGAACCCCTCTGGGACCAGAGCTGGTCCAGCTGGGACTGCCGGAACTAGGACCTCCTTGTCAGACTCTACCTGAGGGTCCTCCACTGGGGCTGCTACTCTAGGCTGAGCCTGGCTTTGGCCTTGGCCTCTAGCACGGACTCGTCCTGACTTCGACCCAGAGTAGGAGATGTAGCTTGATTGTCAGGCTGCTAGGCGGAACCAAGGGAAGCACGCATCCTCTCCATCTGCGAGAGAATAGAATAGAAACTCAATCATTACTCAGAACTCATAGCGCATGATAGAGAAGAAACGAAATATGGAGTCATCCTAACTTCGCAACCTCTGGGGGTTAAATATCTGTACCGATCCCTCAGACTCTACCAAGTTGTCTGTGAGTTGTGAGACCTAAGTAACCTAGTGCTCTGATACCAACTTGTCACGCCCTGAAATCCCACCGTCGGGACGTGATGGCGTCTAACGTTGAACCCGCTAGACAAGCCAACGTGTATAGCCAAACTAGCATAATAATCTTAATTTAACAGAATAATTAAAACAGTTCGCAATTAAACAACGGAGTAAATACGGTCTCAAGCTAAATAAGGATAACATAATACAACAACGCGTAAATTTTCCCAAAACCTAGAGTCACAAACTCACAAACTGTCCATAAGAGTGCTAAATACAAGTCTGAAAAGAGAATACATAGCTGTCTCTGAAACTAGAGGAAAAACAAGGCAGAAGTTAAATAAAAGGGATGGAAGAGACGCCAAGGCCCACGAACGCCAGCGGGTATACCTTGAAGCCTCTAGGATAAGTTGGAAGACACACCCACTAATGATGTCCTCCGGGTCCGGCTGCGTAATCTGCACAACATAATGAAGTGCAAGTGTAGAATTAGTACATCCGACCGCATGTACTGGTAAGTGCCTAACCTAACCTCGGCGAAGTAGTGACGAGGCTAGAACCAGGCTACCAAATAAACATGTGCGGTTCAAATAAATATATATACATATATACAACGAATAAGAAATATAGGGAGAAAACAATGAATAAAGGAAGGGGAACATGATGTGGGGAGATAACAGTTTCATATAAGAAATCTCAATAAGGAAAAGAACAACAAAGCCAGCATATCAATAGGGACAAGAAATCACAAACTTGCTTGGCATCACCCTTTGTGCTTTTACTCTCTTCCTCATTATGCAATGTATAATGTAAAAAATGTAAATCATGGCACGACATCACCCTTCCTGCTTTTAGTCTTGTCCTCACTATGCAATATATAATGTAAACAATGTAAATCATGACACGGTATCACCCTTCGTGCTTTTACACTCGTCCTCACTATGCAATGTATAATGTCAACAATGTAAATCATGGCACGAAATCACCCTTCGTGCTTTTACTCCCTTTTCTCACAGTATAATCAATGAATATCGGTACGGAATGGTACATCGTACGGCACGGCATCACCCTTCGTGCTTTACACTCTTTCCTCACAATGTCAAACAATGCACGGCATCACCCTTCGTGCTTTAGCACTCCTCCTCGCCCAAACAACAATCACAAACAAGGGAAAGGGAGTAAACAGAATAGAAATAATAACCCCGACAAGGGAACAATATCAAACAGTGCACGACATCACCCTTCGTGCTTTAACACTCTTCCTCACAATATCAAACAGTGCAGGGCATCACCCTTTGTGCTTTAACACCCTTTCCTCACAATGTCAAACAATGCACGGCATCACCCTTCGTGCTTTAGCACTCTTCCTCACCCAAAAAACAATCACAAACAAGGGCAAGGGAGTAAACAAAATAGAAATAATAACCCCGACAAGTGAACAATATCAAACAATGCACGAAATCACCCTTCGTGCTTTAGCACTCTTCCTTACACAAACAGCAATAACAAACAAGGGCAAGAGAGTAAACAGAGTATAAATAGTAATCCCGGCAAGGGAACAATATCAAACAATGCACGACATCACCCTTCGTGCTTGAACACTCTTTCTCACAATATCAAACAGTGCAGGGCATCACCCTTCGTGCTTGAACACTCTTCCTCATCCAAACAACAATCGCAAACAAGGGCAAGGGAGTAAGCAAAATAATATAGAAATCCCGGCAAGGGAACATCAATAGAACAATTAAATCCCGGCAAGGGAACAATAACAGTAATCTCAACATCCGAACAAAGGAGGCAATATCAAAAGCAACAATGACCCGGCAAGGGTATATTTTAGTAGCTCTTTCTCTTTCTTTCACTTCATTTCATGATTTACTCTATTACTTGAGCCAATGCTACCAAGGATACAATTATCTCATATACCTCTATCGTTCATGTTACAGTTTGAGCCAATGCTCCAACAGAGTTTAAAGATTACAATTCCCTTCACATATTCTTCACAACATATAGAAATCATCAATTAAGCATGGAAATTACCACAAAATCAGAATATTCACAATATAAAGATTCACGGTCATGCTAGACACCAATGTATAGATACTCGTCACCATGCCTATACATCGTATTGACAATTAGCTAGTAGAAAATTATACTCAACTCCTATTCCCTCAAGCTAATGTTAGACCAAACACTTACCTCGGTTCAAAGTATATCAATCAACTCTCTAACACCGCCTTTCCTTTAGAATTCAACCCCGGAATGGTATTATCAAGACATAATCAACTCAAGTATATTAATAAGGATTCAAGGATTCAATTACATGGCTTAATTATCCATTTCCTAGAATTCTTTCAAAATTATCAAAATTCGACCCCGGGCCCGCTTGCTCGGATTCTTGTAATTCTCGAAGGGAACACTTACCCAAAGCCTAACGATCATAAATATACGATTTTTACTTGATTTAAGGGCCAATTCACAGAAAATTCTAAGGTGATCACAAGTTCTAGGTTACTACCCAATTTCTTGAATTTTTGCACTAGTTTATGTGGTTAATTAAGCTAAGATGCATGCATGAAACTAATTTACGGGTGGAATTTACTTACCTTACAAGTCCTGGTCGAAAGCTCTTAAAAATGGTGGAAATCGCCTAAGGAAGAAGGTGAAAAAAACGAGAGAAATGGGTTTAAAACTCGTATTTAAAACTTACCGCCTGAACAGTGAACTTTCACCTGCAGCTCTGGGGACCGCACCTCGGTCTCGCACTTGCGATAAGAATCTCGCACCTGCGGAGTTGGGCTGAGGTGTCTGGGATCGCACCTGCGAAGTGGAGACCGCACCTGCGATCTCGCACCTGTGAGAAATGCTCCGCACGTGCGATGGCTGGCCAGGCCACTATTGATCGCAACTGCGATGTCTGGGACCCCACCTGTGATCTCGCACCTGCGATACTGGGCAACCGCACCTGCGATACTGGGCAACCGCACCTGCGGTCACACCCGAGCAAGTGCACAAGCAGCTGTGTTTGCTGGTTTTTTTTAGCCCCCTTAGGTGCCCGGAAAACACCTGGGCCCACTCGAGTCCTAATCCAATTATACCAACGATTCCCAAATCATAATACGGACTCGCTCGAGCCTTCGGAACACTCAAAACAACACTGAAACTCGAAATCACACCCCAAACCTTAAGAACCAAACTTAGGAATTTTATGTTTTCTAACTTCGCTAACAACATGCCGAACTGACCTATAAATCTCGGAATGATACCAAATTTCACAGATAACTCACATAACATCCTATGAACTTGCCCATACAATCAAATTGCCAAAACAACATCATACACGTCAAATTAAGCCTCAAAGTCCATGAATTTTATCAAATTTCATAAAACATCAAATTTTCCATTTTAAGTCCGAAATACGTCAAACGAAGTCCAATTTCAAACAAATTTCACAGAAATATCTTAAACCATATATAAGACCTGTACCGGGTGCCGGAACGAAAAAACGGGACCGATACAATTACTTTCTAACCAGATTTCATTTTCAATTTCCTTAAATATTTTCAGAAAACAATTTTACTCAAAAATTCATTTCTCGGGATTGGGACCTCGGAATTTGATTTCGGGCATACGCCCAAGTCCCATATTTTCCTACGGACCCTCCAGGACCGTCAAATCACGGGTGTGGGTCCGTTTACCCAAAATGTTGAATGAAGTCTAATTTATTCATTTTAATATCAAATCTTAGCATTTTTCACAGAATTTCATATTTAAGTTGTCCGGCTACGCGCCCGGAGTGCACACGCAAATTGAGGCAGCTACAAATGAGGTTTTCAAAGCCTCAGAAGTACGGAATGGGTAATAACATAGGTGATGACCCCTTTGGGTCGTCATAGTAAAATGTTGTGAATAGTCCAATACTTTGGATAAAAGGCTTGAAGCGCGGGGATTCACTATCTAAGAATAATAGTGGCATCATCAGTAGCATATCTTTCAACCTATGGTCTAGGTATCGAAAAACCTGACTAAGACAGTAAAAAGGAATGATAGACGATGTGATGTCTCGCTTGATGTTCCGAAAAATACATAGTATTCGATCGCAATCTAAAATATGATAGAACGACAAGGTCTTATAAAGACAAGAGTAAGGATAAGGAGAAGGCCAGTGAGAAAGTGACAAAAAAATGGATAAGTCCTCGGGATTAAGCCTTTGAAAACAAAGGAACTGATGGTTCCTCTAAGTTATAGAAAGCTCAATATAACCTGAATAAACTCAAAGGAGTCTAAGATTCATAGCATTTAGAAGAGATGGAATGCTGTAGAATGGGGGTGTGGTTATGATAGATAAAGGATGACGTTTGGGCCTTCTATTGAGTAATGATCCGACGAAGAAAAGAAAGGGAGCTCATGAATTGGACAGGATTTAAATACCCACGTAAGGTGAAAGAAATACAATTATGGGAGTGTAATATTGTATCACCCAGGTGGATAAAAAAATAACTTCAAATATTCCATGATGCAACATAAGCCGTAGTAGCAATATGTGACGTACGAAATTTCAAGTTATCAATGGGTGGTTGTAGATCAACATTGAGGTTAATCAACAATAGGTGGGTAAAAATTGCAAAGTACGAGATGAGACTGGGCTATCAGTCTTAAGATAAATAGTAATGAAGAACGTTAAAGGATTTAGTGTTATGCATATAAGATAAGCAATAAGAGTAACCTGGAGTTCCGTAGTAGACCTCGGTATCGATAGATCGAAGTAAGAATTTTGGTATAATATGGCCTACTTAGAGATAGTAAAGCTAATGACGCCCAGAGGGACAACTTGACATAATTTTGTATATGTTCACAAAGTGAAGCCTAAAGAATGGCTAAAAACTAGAGGAAATAGAAGAGAAGAGTTGCATAGGCGCACATACAAAGTTACAGTCCTAAAGGTTGCATGATAGAAGGTAGCAAGTGCTATGAGATTAGAAGGATTCCGACTAAAAGTCGCGGTGTGAGAAAGAGGCTTAAAGAGGGATTCATTCACTTAGTAGTTGCCTGGATGGTAAGAGGAGTAGTAAAGAATTCGCAAGAGATATGAATTATGAGAATGATAAGTCCACCATTCAACATTCGAGGACGAATGTTCCAAAGGGGGGAATGATGTTACATCCCGCATTTCCGTATGTTAAAGTTCCATCGTAAGTTAATCGACGTAAGTTTAGGGATGGAATTATTTTGGAAATTATAAGGATTGTGCTATTTCAAACAAGTGATAAGTAAATTCATGAAGGTGAGAGGGGAACAAGTCAAAGGAAACGAATTTTCGTCCAAGTTTGGCATGTTGGGATAAAATACGGCCCAAGCTAGAATAATCAGTATTTATGGACTAGTGTCGTACGAGGTATCACATAACCATGATAATAAGGTGTATGAGGTACGTGAAGAGTGAATATTATTTTAAGTAAGTTGAGATAATTCTTAGTTATGCGGGTAATTGATTAATTACCGGATAGCGGGGTATTACCTAATTAATTAATTAATATATTATTGGATAAAATCCCCCTAACGTGGCAGCCATACAATGATTAATTAAGTGACTCATATGTCACCTTTCAATGTGGCATACAAAGAGAATCTTTGGGAATTGGTCATTAGCTAATGGGGTAGTAACGTGATATTCATTCAAACGACCAGTCAATTGTCTCAATCCATTCTTCTTAGTCTTCCTTACTCTTTCTTAGTACCCTTTATTTGGGGAATTAGGGGTCATATAGAATCTCTATGGATATATTTAATAATCTGTACATAAATTATAAAGAATGGATGAACCTAGAGGAGCAGAATCAGCACCCACATTAATTTCAGGTAATGGTACATCACAGACGTGATTTTCTTGCAAAATTCCTACAATTTCTACAAGAACACTACAACGTAATTTCTTCGACCAACGAAATTTCTTGGCACATTAGCAACGTGAGATTTTGGGATTCTAAGGGAGTACGATGTAACATTTTCCAAGGATATCATACGGATTTTTTCCCCAACTCCAGATATGTTAAGGCTATTCCTTCTTTCTTTTGGCATGGTCCAAATTATACGGTAGAAACGAGCAAACTCATGGTTTCCATAAATTACTCTATTCATAGAAATACTAGGGGTGTCTATATTCTTGATTCCCCATGTGAATTATTATTATCTTCTGTTCATGGGTCTCGAAAATACGTATGTTGGTAAAGTTTATTTTATGATATTAATAAGAGGCATAATGACCTTATGCCGAGAGATTTTATTGACGTATTTCATATGCATTTCATGCATTTACATATGCACATTGACCCATGACCAGATGGCGTTATATACGCGTATATATGTAAATATATGTATATGGGATATGGGAAAAGGTTACGGCGTTATATACGCACCACCACCTGATCAGCTGGTATATGATGATGATGTTGCCCACAGTGGCTGAAATATGGTTCAAACAATGTTATATATGCCTATATATGTATGTATATTCGAATGGCGTTATATAAGCGTATATATGTATATGGGATATGGAAAATGTTATGGCGTTATATACGCACCACCACCTGATCAGCTGGTATACGATGATGATTTTGCCTACAGTGGCCGATATGATATGATGGGATGCCCTGAGAGGCTGATGATCTTATGAAACATGTACCTATGCACGATATGACATTCATATGCATATGCATGACGCTAAAAGTAATTTATGATTTACAAAGCTATTCAGGCTTACAGGTTGAGTCATGTGCTATATATTTCTTCCATGTCTCTTGTATACTTATTTATGTGCCTTACATACTCGGTACATTATTTGTATTGACGTCCCTTTTGCTTGGGGAAGCTGCGTTTCATGCCCGCATGTCCCGATAGACAGGTCGAGAGCCCTCCAAGTAGGCTATCAGCTCAGCGGAAGATGTTGGTGCACTCCATTTACTTCGGAGTCGCTTGTTTGGTTAGTATGATTTAGACGGGTATTGTTTGGTATGGCAGGACTCTATCCCGAACTTTATGACATTTATGTACTCTTAAGGCTTGTAGACATATGTCGTATACGTGGAAGATTGTACGGCCTTGTCGGCCTATGTTTTGAGTTTATAAATGATTATGTTGGCCTATTAGGCCCGTATGTCACGTGTACATGATGATGTAATAAGAATGATATGTTACGTTGGTACTCGATCGAGTAATGTATCGGGTGCCCGTCGCGGCCCATCGGTTTGGGTCATGACAAAACCTCCAAGGGATCACGAAGCCCATAAAGCTCAAGGAGCATGACACCACTTTCGGTCTGGGGTATGAGTACACTTGGCAGGAATTCAACGACTGATCGCTAGTACCCTTTGGAGCAGCCGATACCTCATCTTGAGAAGACTTTCAAGCAGGCCGACACTATTTACGGTTCAGATGAGTAAGAAGCACTTGCAACAATGAGGAGTTTGTCCCTAGAGGATGATGATATGGACTGCTGTGTTGTTTTGGATGGGGAGGAGAAGGAAGGCCCTTCCATACAGATTGTAATCAAGGGGACGTATCTCAAGAACTGGTCTATCAAGACGACCAAAGCCCGACGAGCCTCGGGGTAGCAAGGCTAAAACAAGCATTATTTACTGTTTTATTTACTAAATGATTTTCCTTTTCCTGCATTTTTCAATTTCTGCAATAAAGATCTTCAATGTTCAAAATAGTTATTCAATCTATCAAACATCTTCTAAATTTCTGTTACGAATCTGATATTTATTGCTATTGTTTTCTCTCATTACCTTATTTATACAACATTACTATTACTTGTCTTGATGAACCGATGACTTTGACATGCAATGAGACAACACAGCAAACGGACATTGATTCAGAAGAGGAAGACATACCTAACGAGATTGTCAAAGAAGTTAAGAACTTTGAGAACAGACCTAATTCTAACCTGGATGAGACTGAAGTTATCAACCTTGGAGATTCAGAAAACGTCAAGGAGACTCGTATCAGCATTCATTTGTCACCATCAGAAAATAAAGAATACACAGAGTTTCTAAGAGAGTACAAGGACGTATTTGCATGGTCGTATGATGACATGACTGGTCTAAGTACATCTATTGTGGCTCACAAACTGCCAACCAATCCAATGTGTCCACCAGTGAAACAAAAGCTCAGAAAGTTCGAACCCGACATGAGTTTGAAAATCAAAGAAGAAGTTACCAAGAAGATCAACGAGAAAGTTCTCCAGGTAGTGGAGTACTCGACATGGTTAGCCAACATTGTACCTGTGCCAAAGAAGGACGGGAAGGTCAGAGTTTGCATCGACTACCGGGATCTCAACTTGGGCCAGTCCGAAAGATGACTTCCCCTTGCCAAATATACGCATTCTCATTGACAACTGCGCCAAGCATGAATTGTAGTCCTTCGTGGACTAGTTCGCCGGTTATCACCAGATTTGGATGGATGAGGAAGATGCTGAGAAAATAGCGTTCATCACGCCATGGGGAGTGTATTGTTACAAGATGATGTCATTAGGCCTAAAGAATGCAGGGGCCACGAACATGAGGGCCATGACCACCATATTCCATGACATGATTCACAAGAAGATCGAGGTGTACGTGGATGATGTCATTATCAAATCAAAGAAAGCTATTGATCACATGGATAATTTGGGGAAGTTCTTCAATAGATTGTGAAAATACAATCTGAAACTAAACCCCGCAAAATGTGCATTCAGGGTTCCTGCTGGGAAGTTGTTGGGATTTGTTGTAAGCCGCCGGGGAATAGAATTGGATCCCCCCAAGGTCAAATCCATTCAAAAGTTACCACCACCAATGATCAAGAAAGATGTGATGAGTTTCTTGGGGAGGCTTAATTACATCAGCCGGTTTATAGTACAGTCTACGATTATCTGTGAGCCAATCTTTAAGATGCTGAAGAAGGACGCTACAACCGAGTGGACCGATGATTGTCAAAAGGCTTTCGAAAGAATCAAGGAATACTTGTCAACACCGCTAGTCCTAGTACCGCCCGATCCAGGCAGACCTTTACTACTCTATCTTGCAGTATTAGATGGAGCTTTCAGCTGTGTACTGTGTCAGCACGATGAAACAGGAAGGAAGGAACAAGCTATTTACTTCCACAGCAAGAAGTTCACTCCATATGAGGCTCGATATTCTTTAATAGAGCGTACCTATTGTGCTCTAACTTGGGTCGCCCAAAAGATGAGGCACTATTTCTATGCCTATACAACATATCTCATATCAAGGATGGATCCATTAAAGTACATCTTTCAGAAGCCCATGCCCTGTTGAGCGAATTCGACATTGTTTACATGACTCAAAAGGCAGTTAAAGGACAAGCTCTGGCAGACCATCTTGCTGAGAATCCCGTAGACGGAGGATACGAACCCCTGAAAACATATTTTCCTGATGAACATGTATCATTCATAGGAGAAGATACAGTTTTTGTTAATTTAGGAAGAATACGTTGTTTGACTTGGGGTTTGTGCCCATTGGCTAATTTGTGGCTTGCTTGGTACCAACATGATTTAAACCTCGGCATATGTATTTTTGATCTTTGAAAAGAAAAATGATTGAAATAAAGATCATTGTCATGACTTTTAAACTCAATTTTGGCTCTTTGATTCACTAAATAGGTTCTTCTGCTATATGTAACTTCTCTGAGTCATTGGTGTCAATTGGATTTTGGATTTGTATTCAACTTGAGTGTTCATGTTCCATGTGTGGTGAGATTTAATGTGAGTTCTTTTGCATCATTTGTAGTCTAGAATTTGCCTGGAATCTGCTTCAAGGTGAAATCCTAGACTAACTTGGTTTGAAAAATGATATTAGGCCTTCCTTGCACCGCTGCCTTAAAGTTCCTACTCTTACGTATTTTCCCTAGTCAACCTATTTTCAGCCTTTAACCTTTTTCTCTGGAAACCATGTTACAAGCTTTAATCGTTCGTTGTTTATTGATTTACCTTTTGGAACCCTACCTCACTAAGTACTTTGAAAGTATAAACATAGGCTAAGAGCCTAAGTTTGGGGGTGAAGGTAGGAAATTTGTGATGTTGAAGTTGTTTAAAAAGTGAAAGGTAATGCAAAAAAAGGAAGAAAAAGAGTAGTATTTGAAAAAATATTTGTGAAGGAAAATAAGGAATTGTGAATAAGCGGACGACTAGGTGATTTTTTTATTTTATTTTAAAAAAAAGGGCGGAAAAGTCCTTGAAAGAAATGTACTTTGATTGTGAAAATTGTAGTTATTAGGGAGGTTTTGAGTCACCCTAACCAAAATTGTGTCCTATCTTAACTAAAAGACTAAACTACAACCTTTTAAGTCCTAATTGACTCTGAACCAAGTTTGTCTGCATTAGTAGAGAAATACATGAAGGGCAAGCCTATGGTACTACTTGTGTGCATTTGAACATCTTTTTGAGAGAGTTAATTCTTTACATTTTTACATCCCATTAATATTTTGAATTGAAATTTATGAGTTTGGGATTCTCTCTTAAATGTGAGGGAACATGAGATTCGAGTTGTGAATTTAATCTGATTTTCAGTTGGAAGGAATGAAAAAAGGAAGTTGATTGTGATAAAGAGGCAAATTTTGAAGCTTTAGTGGCATGACTTGATTGCTACTTTGAGCACTTGAAGTGTAATGAGTTTCATGGGAAGTGTTTGATAATTCATATGCTTTGGGTTAATTGTGAGTACTAAGCAAAGTCATGTGTTTGTGCTTACAGTAGACCTTTTTGACTTGGCATGATATGGATGCACTATTGAGTTAATAGTTGGGAGGTAATTTTATCGCTTTCATTGCTTGAGGAAAAGCAATAGTTTAAGTTTGGGGATTTGATAAGTTGGTATTTTACCAACTTATCTTGTCTTTAAACCACTATTTTTGCTATGTTTGAGTGATAAAATCATGTGTTTAATGTCATTTACTTATATTTTAGGTTCTCTGTTATTTAGAAGTGATCATAAAGAAACCAAGTGAAAAAGAATTAAAACGACGTTGAAAAGAACAAATTCTAGAAAATGGCCTCAGGTGTCGCAATTGTGACACGTTTATGGGAATTGAAGAAAGCAAACCTGGAAATTGCGAGTAATCAATCACAATTATGGATTGGGCCCAGTCAAGTAGAGTTCGCAAATGCGATAATCAAATGATCTCGCAAATGCGAAGTCAAACCAGATAGTTAAACTTCGCAAACGCGAAGTCCTCGCAATTGTGAAGGTGAACAGGAAAGTCAATGTTCACAAATGCGAAGATCATGCTTCAGTTCTAGGAACTTCTATCGTTTTACATTTTTTGGCCCTAAACCTATTTAATACCCGACTTATCTCATTTGTAATATATCTTTGGTAGATCTTTGGCTTAGTTTTAGTCCTTCGACTAGAGAGAACAAGTTTGGAAGCTAGGGTTCTTGCGCACACACTCGGGACTTGATGATTTGAAGCTTTTGGTTGAGAATTTCTTACCCATTTATGTTTATTTCTTCATTTCCTTGCTTTGTATTGAATATTTAAGTGTGTGGTATTTATTTCCAACACATGAATCTTGTTTGCGGAAATATTCATGTTTAAAGTGTGGATTAAATACCTTGTGGAACTTATGTATTGAATGGTTTTTATTTGTTTATGAAGTGAGTTAGTGTTTCTTAATTATTCTTGTGTTTTAATGTTTCCAAATGTATTAACTAACCCTAGGACTCGCCTATTAACTTCGAATAAATTTTGGGAATGAGTATTTGGGGTTGGGAAAGATTAATTCACAAGAACATGAGGCTTTAACCCTAATTTTATAGATTCTACCTACGGATATGATTGAACTACTTGTAGCCATATCCAGTTGTGCTTAATCGCTTAATTGTTATCCGTGGCTAATTAACATAAACTCACTCATATTTGTAAAATCGTGAAATACATTGGATCGTTACTTGAGTGTAATTCTCAATGCATCCATTCTTGTAGCCATTGATCATTTTACTCGCTTTCTAGGTTAGTTTACATTTTTGCATCTAGCTATAATAATTTCACATCCAAATTCTAAGTGTTTTGCATTGCATAATAAGTGATAATTCTCTTACATTCCTAATCGCCTGCATATTGTTCTCTGTGGGATTCGACCCCGATTCATAGTTAGAAAATTATATTGCATGCGAACATGTCCATTTACTTTTTAGTAGTGGATTTGGAAGTCATCATCTACTTGCTGTGAATTTTGTGGTGAAGGTCACACAAGTGACATATGCCACATGAATCCCGAGTCCATCTACTATGTGCGGCTACAAGCTAGAGGGCCGATGAATAAAAATTTTTAATATGGTAACACATACAATTCGAACGGGATGAATCATCCTAACTTCTCTTGGGGTGGAAACCACAATAATAGTCCTCAAATTAATTAGAGGAGTGTTTGAGTGACATAGTTAAAATCTCTTCATAAACAATCAGAAAGTGATAGCTGAGAATCACCATGCTATGGCTGATAATCAACAGTCGCGCATAGAGTTCAGAAATCTAGAGAGGCATTTTGGCAAAATGGCTAACTATCAGAACACTAGACATGATGGGGCTCTCCCAAGTGTTACAGAGAAGAATCCTCAAGTAAATGCGGTGACGTTAAGAAATGAGAGAGAGTTGGTAGAAGTGCCTAAGACGAAAAAGGAGCTGTCAGGTCTCGAAGAAGAAAGAGTGACAATACACGTAGAGGTAGCTGAGAAAAACAAAAGTGTGTCTGAGCATATATTAGAGAGCATGCCTGTCACGACCCAAACCGATGGGCCGCGATGGGCACCCGGTACTTTACTCGATCGAGTACCAACGTACGTATCATTCTTATTACATCATCATATACACGTGACATACGGGCCTAATAGGCCAATATAATCATCTATAAACTCAAAACATAGGCCGACAAGGCCGTACAATCTTCCACATATATGACATATCTCTACAAGCCTCTAAGTGTACATAAATGTTATAAAGGTCGGGATAGAGACCCGCCATACCAAACAATACACGTCTAAATCATACTAACCAAACAAGCGACTCCGGAGACAATGGAGCAGACCAACATCTTCCGCTGAGATGATAGCCTACTTGGAGGGCTCTCGACCTGTCTATCGGGACCTGCGGGCATGAAACGTAGCGTCCCCAGGAAAAAGAGACGTCAGTACGAATAATGTACCGAGTATGTAAGGCACATACATAAGTACATAAGAGACATGGAAGAAATATAGAGCACGTGACTCAACTTGTAAGCCTGAATAGCTTTGTAAATCATAAATTACTTTTAGTGTCATGAATATGCATATGAATGTCATGTCATGCATAGGTACATGTTTCATAACATTATCAGCCTCTGAGGGCATCCCATCATATCATATCGGCTACTGTGGGCAAAATCGTCATCGTATACTAGTTGATCAGGTGGTGATGCGTAGATAACTCCATAACCTTTACCATATCCCATATACATATATATACATATATATATACGCATATATAATGCCGTGTGAATATACACACATATGTACGCGTATATAACGTCGTTTGAACCATATTTCAGCCACTGTGGGCAACATCATCATCATAAACCAGCTGATCAGGTGGTGGTGCGTATATAACGCCGTAACCTTTTCCCATATACCATATACATGTATTTACATATATACGCGTATATAACACCATCTGGTCGTGGGTCAATGTGCATATTTAAATGCATGAAATGCATATGAAATACGTCAATAAAATCTCTCGGTACGTCTTAAGGCCATTATGCCTCTGATTAATATCATGAAATAAACTTTACCAACATACGTATTTTTGAGACCCATGAACAGAAGGTAATAATAATTCACATGGGCAATCAAGAATATAGACACCCCTAGTATTTCTATGAATAGAGTAATTTATGGAAACCATGAATTTGCTTGTTTCTTCCGTATAAATTGGATCATGCAAAAAGAAAGAAGGTATAGCCTTAACATACCTGGAGTAGGGAAAAATACATATAATATTCTTGGAAAAGGTTGCACCATACCTGATGCGTGGCTAGAATTCATGATTTTTAGCATTATATACCGTGCATTTTAGGTGTTTTAATGATAAAAATACACGTCATGTGTGCCTAATGGAGTTTATTTAATGCGCAGGTGAGTTGAAAATGGAAGCCGAGCTAAATGAGAGAATAAACATCGGAAAATACGTATAGGAGTCGAAAAGGAGTGATCCGGGACAAGCCTAGCGTTACCCAGGCATTATAGCCAAAACGCCTGGGGTGGCCTGGCGTTACCCAGGCGTTATAGCCAAAACGCCTGGGG